>JBBBDQ010002169.1:75000-82500 GCA_037127315.1 Ascarosepion bandense | reverse complement strand
CTTGAGCTTTAACCCTTGTTCCCTGTATAGGACTGGGTTTTTACTTCCTTCTAAAATCTACTTCAACTCTATAGTTCTAAGGTCTCTGTCTGAACTCTGAACTGTTTTCCACTTATTATTTTTTCTCATCTCTCAGTAAGAGTAGATAGCTTCACTTATCATCCGTTTCACGTTCCTTCCAGGTTTTTTGAGCAGGACTAGGGATTCATCCCTTGTTTAGGATTGCGTTCCCGGATTTCTTTTTAAAATCTATTTCAGCCCTAACTCTTAAATTCTCCACCTGAATTCTGATATTTTATTCGCTAATTAACTTCTGACCTCTTCAAATCTAGAATTAGCCGCATATATCTTTCTTGTTATCTTGTCCTTTCTTAAGCTAATACAATTATACACAATAACCCTTACCTTGAGTGACCCTTAGGTCTTTTTTTGAGTGAACCGTAGTAAAAAAAAAAAAAAAAAAAAAGACTAATAATATAAAAAATACGCTATAAAGAAAAGAGAACAATAAAAGAAGTAGAATTAAGAAAACAAGATATGGATTGACATTGCATTTAAATTTTTAAAGTCAAAAACACATTTTACACAAAACAAGGTAGCAAAGCCACGAAGATGCAAAGAGCATTAGAAGCTTGCCTATCATCCGGTCCACATTCCTTCCCGGTCTTTTGAATATGAGTAAAGTTTCATCTCTTCTTTCCTCTTTAGAATTGGATTTTAAGTCTTTTTCATTCTCTTTCACTCCCAGTAGCCACTTGCATTTTAGTGGCCTTATCGCCTTGCTTCGGCTGAATTGATTTTAAAAAAAGAATGTCTGTGTTTAATTTTTTTCCTCCCAATAGGAGTAGATAGGTTTGCCTATCGTCCGGTTCACGTTCCTCACCGGTCTTTTGAACAGAAGTCGAGTTTCATCCTTTTTTCCTGTTTAGGACTGCATTTCCGGTTTCTTTTAAAGTCTACTTCAATTCTAAGAACCTAACTTCTTCGCCTGAACTCTGAAAATCTATTCCCTAATTATATCTTGACCTTTTCAAATCTAGAATTAGCCGTCTATCTTTTTTGTTAACTTGTCTTTTCTTATTCTAATGCAAATATACACAGTAACCCTCTAACCTTTTTAGTAAAAAAAAAACAAACTGAAACCTTTACAAAAGAAAACAAAATTGTATGTCAGGGCACTTTCAGCGATACTTTCAACCATCATCAGGGATGATTTTATTTTTAGTTTTAACTGAATTTATGGATTGTTTTACGTATGTACACTACCGACCATAATTATTCGGCCACCCCAGTTTTTGTCGTTTTTTTTTTATTTAAGAAATGATGTATTTCATACTATTTTTAGCATTTATTGCCAAATTAAAATAGAATTGATCTTTTGTTATTATTAGTTTGCAAAATTTTACAAAGCAAGAAAACAAAGATGAAATCGTCCGAATGACCCTAAATTTTCTTCATTCTTTCATTGATGAAACTGCAATATAGGTAATTATTAAATATTTATAAATTCATATGAATGCACATGTTATTGTGCAGTATTAACAAAAAAAAAAACAACATTCTATTTTCATTTACAATTATTCACTTGGCAATAAATACTAAAAATAGTATGAAATACATCATTTTTTAAAACGCTGGGGTGGCCTAATAATTATGGCCGGTAGTGTATCTAAAGTTATAAGAATATATTATTTTTCAAACACAATGTGATCACCGTGTTGTGAAAATAAAACATTCCTACAATTCTAGATAGATTCGGACAACTTCTACATTTTTTGTGTCCAGAAAAGAAAAAAAACTATAAGAATAATAAAACAAATAAAAAGAACTTCACTGCAGAACTTTGTCAGTCATTTTTAATGGAACTTCGGTCAGTTTATCCATAACTTCAAGCGCAATACCCAACACTTTTTCCGAAAATTGGAAAATATGATGAAAAATAATTAAACAAACAAATTTTATCGACTATTTTTAATCAAACTTAACCGTACTGATGAGCTGTGATACAGCGAAACAGCACTGTGTGCGGATGACTATTTACGCTCTCCCACCCCGATTGAGCACTGTGGAGGAATGGTAGAGCTTAACAAACAGTAGCTACTCATGCATCTACGCATCGTTCATTCAGTAATCAATTTGAACATTCTCGGCTACTGGCGTGTGTTAACATTACTACACTATCGCCCGATTCACACTCCACCCACGTCTATTGAACAGGTGAAGAGGCTCAGCCCTTGTTCCCTGTTTAGGATGTGGTTTCCGGATTTCTCTTTTCCAATCTTTTCACTATTACGTAACCCCCTGCATATCAGTGGCGTTACCGCCTTGCTCGGGCTGATACGATTAAAAAAAATATATAGTCCGCCTTCCTCTATATAGCTTAGAGGTAGAATCGCCGACTGATGTCAATTCGGTCGGGTTTCAATTCTGGCTAGAAGCAATCGGATGTCTAACCGTACTGATGATACAGCGAAACAGATCTGTCTGCGGATGACTATATGTATGAGTGTGTGTGTGTGTGTGAGTGGCCGGAGAAAAGCAATACACAATTTCAACAGACAATGGCGTTGACCATGAAAAATGATTTTATAATTTTATGTTTAATTCTGGGCACCTCAGGAGACTAAGGTGCAAATCGCCTGAAGACACCACATGGTAGAAACCTAGGTCACGTAATAACTCGTTTACAAATGAAGAATATTCAAAAGTTTTACAACATAATAGTATTGAACACTTTTTAATACAACTGTGTATTCGTCTAATTTTATTGTAACAAAAAATTAAGAAATTATTCTTATATCTAAATTTATTTATAAATGGAACTTTGTCTCTGTGTGTGTGTGTGCGCGCGCGTGTATCCATTATCTATAGACTCCGAAATGGCTGAACCGATTTTCTTGAAAATTTACAGTTGGACTATAAGCGTCTGCGAGTGTTCTTAGCTAGGTTTTGTGTGGAGGCACCCCCGATAAATATCGAAAAATCGATCATCGAAAAAATCAGGTTATAGAAGGAGTGGTCCGATTTTAATCAAATTTGATACATTCATAGACAAAGACATAAGAAATGATATTCAGAAGTTTCAAGGTTGCAGTTCTTACAATAGTGAAGAAAATCGATAATATATATAAAAGGTAAGATGTTTGTGTGTGTGTCTGTTTATCTACTTGTATGTCTGTATTTTCTTCAGCACCTTTTATTTTAGTTTTTACTTCGGGTTTGGCTCTAAGTAGGTATAATTGTAGTTCTTTGTCTCAGCCATGATACCATTTACTCTGAGAACTTATTTAGCCTTCAAAATTCAGTTTACGACGAAAAAAGATTATTTGATATCAATACTAGGAAATCAAAATTTGACTTATATCCATTCATTTTTCTTTCAGTCTACAGTTTCGCTTTAACTGGAAACAACTATTGCTTTTTAGTCTTTCGTGCCAACGTCCAAAGAGTCTGAGCTCCAGGACCATGGATTAGTTTTAAAGCTTTCAATACACACGAGCAACGCCGCATTATACTGCTACTAATATATATATATATATATATATATATATATATATATATATATATATATATATTAATCGTATCACCCCGAGCAAGGCAGTAAAGCCACTGATGTTCAGGGGGCTACGTAATAGTGAAAAGATTGGAAAAGAGAAAGCCGGAAACCACATCCTAAACAGGGAACAAGGGACGAGCCTCTTAACCTGTTCAATAGACGTGGGTAGAGTATGAACCGGGCGATAGATAGATCTATCTACTTCAATTGAAGAAAAAAAAACCCAAAGTGAGAAGATTGGCAAAGAGAAAGCCGGAAACCACATCCTAAACAGGGAACAAGGGATGAGCCGCTTAACCTGTTCAATAATATATATATATATAGTGTTGTGTTAGGATAATGTTTAGCGCCAATGTTATATTTTTTTAGTAGTTTTGTAGTGAATACAGGATTAAAAGAAAATCTATACTCTTCATTTTTTACAAATTTCGCAATCCTGTGTGAAATCTAATTTTAACCCACAGGAAAAAGATTGACTCCGCACTAAAGGAAAAAAAACGAAGACAAATTTCTTGATCTGATGCTAAATTAATTTTCTAACCAATGAAAGGAAGCGATTTACAAAACCTGAGAGAAATTCACGAGATAATGCCAAAAAGTATCTTGCTATAAAAATAGACAAAGAATGTCAAATCAGTCAGATGGGAGCAGCGAGAGCAGAAACCGCCAAGATATGACAAAAGAAATTTCAAGCCACTCACTCGGACCTAAGATCTTGACATACATTTGTTCTCCCTTTTCTTCTTGTGTGCAATTTTCCTTTATCTCTTCTTCTTCGTCCTCATCATTCTCGCCGTCAACAAGGAAGAAGACAGCAACAACAAAAAAATATGACATAAAAAATAACGTCGATAAGTACAATTTTCCTTTGTTGCTTTACCTACCTTTGATATTAGCTCAGGAACAAAGAAAAATAAAATAAAATGGTAATATTAATAATAATAAACAGTAAGTTTAAACACATTAATACGCCTTCTGCTGTTATCTCACTCAATCCCCGCTTTACCATTCATCTCCTCAAGTTCACCAGGTATGTTGTGCATTGCTTTCATTGTCTCTCTCCCCGTCCCTCTGTCCCTTGAGAATCAGTTTCTTGAAGCCGTCCTTCCTCATTACGTGTCCCAAAAACTTCAGCTGTCATTTTCTGACGTTAGATATTAGTTTCCTTTTCGTTTCCATTCTCTGCAAGACCACATCGTTGCTCAACGGTCCGGTCCATGGTATCCTTATCATCCTACTGTAGAACCACATTTCAGTTGCTTCAAGTCTCACCATCATCTTTGAAGAGATTGTCAAGCATTCGCTGACATATTGAAGAACTGGCATCACATAGCAATCCAGTACTCTCTTTTTTGTTTCTAGAAAAAATTTCCTGTCTCTTTAATACTCTACTCAGCTTCTGGAATGCATCCTTGGTCATGCTAATACGCCTTCGGATCTTAGCGTTGCACTTTCCGTCCCCTGTCAGAACACTTCCCAGGTATTGTCCTGTCTCTCATTACTCTACTCAGCTTCTGGAATGATTCCTTGGTCATGCTAATACGCCTTCGGATCTTAGCGTGGCACTTTCCGTCCCCTGTCAGAACACTTCCCAGGTATTGTCCTGTCTCTCATTACTCTACTCAGCTTCTGGAATGCATCCTTGGTCATGCTAATATGCCTTCGGATCTTAGCGTTGCACTTTCCGTCCCCTGTCAGAACACTTCCCAGGTATTGTCCTGTCTCTCATTACTCTACTCAGCTTCTGGAATGATTCCTTGGTCATGCTAATACGCCTTCGGGTCTTAGCGTTGCACTTTCCGTCCCCTGTCAGAACACTTCCCAGGTATTGTCCTGTCTCTCATTACTCTACTCAGCTTCTGGAATGCATCCTTGGTCATGCTAATATGCCTTCGGATCTTAGCGTTGCACTTTCCGTCCCCTGTCAGAACACTTCCCAGGTATTGTCCTGTCTCTCATTACTCTACTCAGCTTCTGGAATGATTCCTTGGTCATGCTAATACGCCTTCGGGTCTTAGCGTTGCACTTTCCGTCCCCTGTCAGAACACTTCCCAGGTATTGTCCTGTCTCTCATTACTCTACTCAGCTTCTGGAATGATTCCTTGGTCATGCTAATACGCCTTCGGGTCTTAGCGTTGCACTTTCCGTCCCCTGTCAGAACACTTCCCAGGTATTGTCCTGTCTCTCATTACTCTACTCAGCTTCTGGAATGCATCCTTGGCCATGACAATACGCCTTCGGATCTCAGCGTTGCACTTTCCGTCCCCTGTCAGAACACTTCCCAGGTATTGTCCTGTCTCTCATTACTCTACTCAGCTTCTGGAATGCATCCTTGGTCATGCTAATACGCCTTCGGATCTTAGCGTTGCACTTTCCGTCCCCTGTCAGAACACTTCCCAGGTATTGTCCTGTCTCTCATTACTCTACTCAGCTTCTGGAATGATTCCTTGGTCATGCTAATACGCCTTCGGATCTTAGCGTTGCACTTTCCGTCCCCTGTCAGAACACTTCCCAGGTATTGTCCTGTCTCTCATTACTCTACTCAGCTTCTGGAATGATTCCTTGGTCATGCTAATACGCCTTCGGATCTTAGCGTGGCACTTTCCGTCCCCTGTCAGAACACTTCCCAGGTATTGTCCTGTCTCTCATTACTCTACTCAGCTTCTGGAATGCATCCTTGGTCATGCTAATATGCCTTCGGATCTTAGCGTTGCACTTTCCGTCCCCTGTCAGAACACTTCCCAGGTATTGTCCTGTCTCTCATTACTCTACTCAGCTTCTGGAATGATTCCTTGGTCATGCTAATACGCCTTCGGGTCTTAGCGTTGCACTTTCCGTCCCCTGTCAGAACACTTCCCAGGTATTGTCCTGTCTCTCATTACTCTACTCAGCTTCTGGAATGCATCCTTGGTCATGCTAATATGCCTTCGGATCTTAGCGTTGCACTTTCCGTCCCCTGTCAGAACACTTCCCAGGTATTGTCCTGTCTCTCATTACTCTACTCAGCTTCTGGAATGATTCCTTGGTCATGCTAATACGCCTTCGGGATCTTAGCGTTGCACTTTCCGTCCCCTGTCAGAACACTTCCCAGGTATTGTCCTGTCTCTCATTACTCTACTCAGCTTCTGGAATGATTCCTTGGTCATGCTAATACGCCTTCGGGTCTTAGCGTTGCACTTTCCGTCCCCTGTCAGAACACTTCCCAGGTATTGTCCTGTCTCTCATTACTCTACTCAGCTTCTGGAATGCATCCTTGGCCATGACAATACGCCTTCGGATCTCAGCGTTGCACTTTCCGTCCCCTGTCAGAACACTTCCCAGGTATTGTCCTGTCTCTCATTACTCTACTCAGCTTCTGGAATGCATCCTTGGTCATGCTAATACGCCTTCGGATCTTAGCGTTGCACTTTCCGTCCCCTGTCAGAACACTTCCCAGGTATTGTCCTGTCTCTCATTACTCTACTCAGCTTCTGGAATGATTCCTTGGTCATGCTAATACGCCTTCGGATCTTAGCGTTGCACTTTCCGTCCCCTGTCAGAACACTTCCCAGGTATTGTCCTGTCTCTCATTACTCTACTCAGCTTCTGGAATGCATCCTTGGTCATGACCATACGCCTTCGGATCTTAGCGTTGCACTTTCCGTCCCCTGTCAGAACACTTCCCAGGTATTGTCCTGTCTCTCATTACTCTACTCAGCTTCTGGAATGCATCCTTGGTCATGCTAATACGCCTTCGGATCTTAGCGTTGCACTTTCCGTCCCCTTTCAGAACACTTCCCAGGTATTGTCCTGTCTCTCATTACTCTACTCAGCTTCTGGAATGCATCCTTGGCCATGACAATACGCCTTCGGATCTCAGCGTTGCACTTTCCGTCCCCTGTCAGAACACTTCCCAGGTATTGTCCTGTCTCTCATTACTCTACTCAGCTTCTGGAATGCATCCT
>JBBBDQ010002169.1:62500-72500 GCA_037127315.1 Ascarosepion bandense | reverse complement strand
GTGGCATAACAATCCGATCTTTGTCTTACACTCTCTTATGCAGGTATTGGATGTGCGTTGTGGTCCAGTGGATATCGACTCGGAACGAGAAATCGGAGAATCGCATTCGAATTCCAGTTGAATTCGTTGCAATTATATACGCGCCAATCCCCTTGCGAAAGGTATTAATCCGTCTCTTCCCTCCAGCTATGTGTCAAATAACAAGACAGATTGGGTTCTATAGCCTTGGTTGGCAACCAGCCTACCGCAGAAAGCAATGGCAACCTACTGCGAGATAATGTTCTGCCCAGTCAGTCATGTCTCTTTCGAAACATGATCGCCTAAGCGTGTATCACGTATGGCACTTAACTGACTATGCAGGTATGGCATACGAATGTGGAATCAAGTTCTCAGATTGTTCTATCTGCTTCCTGTCTTCTCTTATGATTTCCAACAGCTGGTTTCGCTTTTTCTTTACTTTTCATGATTCCTCTTTGAATGGCATGGCATCAGCCGCTGCGATCGTCTGCTAGCCGTTCCCAGTGAGTTTCAGGTTCTGCTTGCAGGTTCTTGGAACTTAGAACAGGGTGGTCTACCGGACGGTGTCCCTTTTAACCGGTCAATGTGCATGATGTCTTGTGGCATACGACTGATATTCATTCGATGTACAGGACCCAGCCATCCAAGATGCCATTGACAGAGGAAAGGATGCATGGTCCAAGAGTCGGCTCGCTCCAGCAGATCAGTATTGGTAATTTTGTCCCTCAATGTGATGCAGAGGATACACCGTGTGTATCGGAGATGCATTCATGTGTGCGCGCTCTCTACACTGCCAAGAAGACCATTTTTTGAGTCAACAAAAGTATGAATTGAGACTTCCTTAACGCTCACAAGACCAAAACTTTAAAGGACCAATTAGAATTCACACGTTACAAATCAGTCAGTGAATTCAGTGTCATACCTGATACACATACGGGCGATCATGTCTCTTTCGAGCCATAACTGATTAGGCAGAAGATTTTCCCGTAGCTGGTTGCCATTTACTTTCTGCGTTAGACCGGTTGCCAACCAAAGCTATAGAACGCATTCTCTCCTGCTATTCAGTCCATAACAAGAGGGAGAAGAAATGGATTAATTCCTTTCCCAAGGGTATTTGCACGAAAGTGAATGCAAGGAATTCAACTGAAATTCGAACTAAACGCTTCAATGTTTCATTCCGAGGCTATATCCATTACACCACAACATGTATCGGTCAATTAAGTGCCATACGTGGTACACGCTTGGGTGATCATGTCTCTTTCGAGAAATGACTGACTGGGCAGGTTTTTCCAGCATTAGGTTGCCATTATTTTCTGCGGTAGACTGATTACGAACCAAGGCTAGAGAACCCTATCTGCCCTGCTATTTAACCCATATCTGGGGGATAAGAAACGGATTAATACCTTTTCCAAGGGTGTTTGTGAGTAAATATTTAAATAAAAATTTAAACCTAATTGAAAATAAAAATCAACAATTTAGATAGTAATAAATGTAATTGTAGAAATCCTATAGAATGTCCTTTAGAAAACAGGCACCTTACAGAATCCATAGTTTATCAATGTACTATTTCTTGTATGGAAAACCCTAGTAATATAAAGATTTATGTTGGTAGCACTAAGAATTTGCTGAAAAAAGGTTTTATCAACACACTTCTTCAGTTAATAATAATAAGTACAGAAATAGAACATCCGTATCGAAATATTTTTAGTATCTAACAGAAATATATAAAACTTTTTAAAAGTTAGAATATGCAACTCTTTAAACGATTCATGGCCTTGTGTCTATATGAAAAAACTATATATTACTGAATTTCTTAAGAATATAAATCTATTAAATAAACGTAATGAAATAAATGTCATACGTAAACATTGTAAAATGTCCACCTTAGAATATCATTAAAAAATTTTCATAAAAGTATATCCATTAACTTAGATATATCCGATAATTTGTTTTGTACTATAATATAACTAGCAGTATAGTCCGGCGTTGCTCGGGTGTAATGAAAGCTTTAAAGCTAATCCATGGTCATGGAGCTCAGACTCTTTGGACGTTGGCACGAAAGACTAAAAAGCAATAGTTGTTTCCAGTTAAAGCGAAACCGTAGACTGAAAGAAAAATGAATGGATGTAAGTCAAATTTTGATTTCCTGGTATCGATATCAAATAAGATTTTTTCGTCGTAAACTGAATTTTGAAGGCTAAATAAATCCTCTGAGTAAATGGTATCATGGCTGAGACTAAGAACTACAATTATACCTACTTAGAGCCAAACCCGGAGCAAAAACTAAAATAAAAGGGTTGAAAAAGTACAGACATACAGGCAGATAAACAGACACACACAAACATCTTGCCTTTTATTTATATATATATATATATATATATATATATATATATATATATATATATATATATTATCAATTTTCTGCTCTATTCTAAGCTCTGCAACCTTGAAATTTCTGAATATCGTTTCTTATGTCTTTGCTTATGAGTGTATCAAATTTGATTAAAATCGGACTATTCCTTCTATAACCCGATTTTTTCGATTATCGATTTTCGATATTTATCCGGGGTACTTCGACACAAAACCTAGCAAAAGACACTCGCATACGCTTATAGTACAACTGTGTAAATTTTCAAGAAAATCGGTTCAGTCGTTTCGGAGTCTAAAAGGTAACGGACACACACACACACACACACACACACACACACACACACACGCACACACAAAGTTCTATTTATAAATAAGTTTAGATATACCTGCTTCAGAAATATTATCGTTATGGGTATTTTTGGTTTTCCATAATAGTTGTGGGTGTTGTTGCAATTATTTTAATACTGTTAAGATTGGGTGCATTGTTTTGGATAATGGATGTAGCAGAGTTGGTAGATGGCATTATGCTTTCGTTTTTTTTGTTTTGTTTTTTTTGTTTTGTTTTTTTGTTTTTTGTTTCTTTTTTTATAATCATATCGCACCAAGCAAGGCATTTTACTACCACTGTTTTGCAGGGGTTTACATAGGAGAAAAGTTATGAAAATGAGTGACAGGTTATAGGGGGTTTCATGAAGTGGGTAAGAGAAGGATGAGAATACTGATGAGAGTGGAGTGGACGGTGAAAGTAGCATGAGAGAGAGAGGATGCAGGTAAGTGAGATAGGAGATGGCTATTGACTTTACATTGAAATTCTTGGAGATTGTAGCTGACGGGGAAGCAAGTAAATGGAAGGAAATTTCACAGGTGGGTGGGGCGAAAAAAGAAAATAGAATCTATTTTGTTTTTCTTTTATGCTACTAATTGCTCGGGATCAGTGTTGACATACCTGAATAATGACGATAGCCTTTTTTTTTATTAGCAACGAAGATACTACAAAAAACATTTATTAAAAATACACTTAATTTATCTCAACATGGGACAAGAATTTATGCGAAGAGAATTTAATTAAGTTTTGTTTCATTAACTCATAAATGCCCTTTTTCGAATGAGGCATTTATTGTTTAAATTCAAATAAAATGCTGTAAATATTACACGTTTTTACCTAAACTGCGGCTTTACGTTGAAACATGAATCAAGAATTAAAACAAAATATATGATCTACATGCACATCACGTAATGTGTACCATAGAAAAGATTAAGATATTAAAATATCAATGTCAGAATTTACTTCATAATCATTTTTGTGTTTCTTTGAACGTGTTTTTATGTTTGGATTCGGAGCAAATGTTTTTTAAGATTGCATTGTACAATTTATTTTCATAATCATATCACCCCAAGCAAGGCTTTTTACTACCACTGTTTTGCAGGGGGTTTCATAGGAGGAAAGTTATGAGAACGAGTGACAGGTTATAGTGGGGGGTCAGGAAGTGGGTAAGAGAAGGATGAGAATACTGATGAGAGTGGAGTGAACGGAGAAAGGAGCATGTAAGAAAGGATGCAGATTAATGAGATAGGAGGTGACTATTGACGTTACATTTAAATGCTTGGAGATTGTAGCTGTCGAGGAAGCAATTAAACGGAAGGGAATTCCACAGGCGGGGAGTGCAAGAGAAGTTATTTTAATTGTTCTTACTGTGAATATCGTTATTATCATTTATGAAGTCGTATATTTTGTATCTCTTTGTCTTAGCTTTCTGGATGAAATAATAAGTATATTGAATGTTTTTGAAAGTGTTTTCTCCGTATATTTCTTCTTTAGGTAAGTATTAGAAGCTGCAGATTCGTATTGCTCTTAAATAGAATCCTATAATTATTCTGGATTCTATTTTGTTACAGTGGTGTGAATACTCGCTATTTACTTTGATAAAAAACTACAGAAAATGAAACACATCGGCTAAGACATGTTTACATTTTGCCTTTATTCAGATTGTCCTTTTACAGATATGTTCTATCTGAAATTATATATATATATATATATATATATATATATATATATATATATATATATATATATACTTACTACTAAAATATCAATTTGTGCCCCGGTTTTTTTACCAATCTTAACTTTTCTTATGGAAACAATACTCAAACAGACTAACATACATACTAAAAAGTCCAAAGAAAATGGTTAATTTCCTTTCATTTTTACATCTCGTGACATTGCAGTACACATGAAGGAATTGAAAACCTAAAAATTTTCTGTTAATCATTTTGAATGTTTTGAAAGCGATTTTTATAGTTCCTAACGATTATGTTTATAGATACGTAATTTGGAATAAAGCTCATTTAGAAGCAACTGAAATGTGGTTCTATAGAAGGATACTGCGAATATCATGGATTGAGCATGTGAGCAATGATAAGGTTTTGGAAAGGATGGAAACGAAAAGGAAATTAATACTGAGCATCAGGAAGAGACAACTAAAGTTCATGGGACATGAAATGAGGAAAGAGAGTTTGGAGAACCTGATGCTAACATTCCAGATAGAGGGGAAAAGAGACAGGGGAAAGCAGCGGATAACATATTTGAAGAACCTAATCAGGTGGATGATGGAACAAGAGTTGCATTGTGTACAGGAGAAAGCGTGCTAAAAGCCACCAGGGATAGGGAGATGTGGAAAGACATGATCGCTTACGTCCTGAAAGAACAGGGCATATAGAAGAAAAAGGAGTCTTTTTGCGTTGATAAAGTCCATCACAAGATGAAACGCGTAGGCGAGTTAAATAGTTTTCCTCTTGTCTTCTTTTTATTTAACCATATATATATATATATATATATATATATATATATATAATCAGTTATGATCTGAAATTAAGGACAGGATGGTTAAATAAAAAGAAGACAAGAGGAAAAACTGTATTCAATTCGCCTACGCATTTCGTCCTGTGATGGACTTTACCAATAGAAATCAATTCTTATGGTAACGATACTGAAACAGACTAACATACATAATAAAAAGTCCAAAGAAAACGGTTAAATTCCCTTCATTTTTGCATCTCGTGACATTGCAGTACACATGAAGGAATTCAAAATCTAAAAATTTTCTGTTAATCATTTTGAATGATTTGAAAGCGTTTTTTATAGTTCCTAACGATTATGTTTATAGATACGTAATTTGGAATAAAGCTCATTTCGTCTTTTGGGCTTGATGAAGTCCATCAGAGGACGAAACGCGTAGGCGAGTTAAATACAGTTTTCCTCTTGTCTTCTTTTTATTTAACCACACACACACACACACACACACACACACACACACACACACATATATATATATATATATATATAACTTTTTAAACGATATTTTAATGGATACTCATATTTGAGTAGACGTTCCGTTTATTTCTTAAACAGTTTATTTATTTTCTCTAATGACCTCCGAGGAATTTTTTATTAAAGACAAATAGACGCTCTCCGGGGGATTGAACCGGTGGAACTAAGAAATGTAGCTCATCAGAACATTTTCCATGGGAATAGCGACAAAGGAACAAGCGACGAGCGAGTTTTCTTCAATGGGGAAAGAGGATGTAGGGTGAAAATTAATTAATTGCTTACATGTCTGTGTAAATGTGTCTGTACTCAGTAAGTACACACACACACACACAAATATATATATATATATATATATATATATAACAAATCTTTTAAAAAATTAGTATTCATAATGATATCAATTAATATTCCATGACAGAAAAGAATTCGCTCTTTTTCATGATTGCAGCCCCCTCCTACCACACATCTAATTCCTTGTCTGAAGGATACCGTTAGTTTCAATTATTATGAGAAAATATTGCAAAACACTTTCCCTTCCCTTTTTATAGACAGAATCATACAAATGTTTCCTAGCCAGTAATATCAGGCGATTTATGGTTTAATAATTCAGTCCCGATCTGTCTTCTCTTGAAGTCAGGACACTACGTTTATTTGTGTTGTGGATCTTCGTCGCCAATTTGTTGTGTATTTGTGGAGAAACTTCACCGCAAAGTGTAGTGAACGGTTTGAGCCGGAAGTCAGACACAGAACAAGAAGGGAGGTTCAAAACTGTGTATTAGTATAACAAGAAACAATACTTTCAAAGAAGTGTTATTAATAAGTAAGTCCGAATTAGTAGCTGTCGTTAACTGCTGTACTTGATTGCTCTGTTGGTTGCTCTTTAGAAGTCATGAAGGTAATTTATATATATCCAGAGGAAGAGTTCATTCCTCGCAGAAGGGCACCAAAAGAGTTTGTTCAAAGTTGTTCTTATTTGTCAGCCTTAATTCTTAGCTTGTGATTTTTTTTTTGTATATTACTGTTGCATTGCGTTATCATTGTTGCTTTCCCTCATCAATTTACCCGTGCAAGAAAGGCAGTATTTAGAATTCTAATGATACTAAATTCTGTACTGCTATTTTTGCATTTAGTTTTTCTGAAAAGAGGAATTCACTGGATATATTTACAATATACACTGGCTTCACAAGGACAAAACAATACAATAATGAACAGATATCCCATATCAGCCAAACAATGGATACCTGATGATGCCTTAATATATATATATATATAGTGTATCGAGGCAGTAAATAATTTTCTAAACATATACTGTTAAATATAAGAGACAACGAATGTCTATTATGTTTAATCATGAGCCGTTCTAAACGTCGTATTTTGGCTTTAATTTCAGTTGACCTCTCTGAAGATGGCTCATGTGAGCCGAAAGCTTAGAACAAACTTAATAAAAAATAGCCAAATGTTGGAGAATTTTTGTCTTTATTTTCAACTGAAATTAAAGCCAAAATACGACGTTTAGAACGGCTCATGATTAAATATAATAGACATTCATTGTCTCTTATATTTAACAGTATATGTTTAGAATATATATATATATATATATATATATATATATATATATATATATATATATATAAATTACCTTTGTTTACATCAAGTTACGAAGACAAATATTAATATTACGAATAATCAGGAAAATCTGTGTTTAAAAGCATTATTTCGAGTTGTGTTCGACTGTAAGTCTTTCGTGGTCGGACGGTCAGATCAATTGACGGTTTCCCCTAAGGAGGACGCATCGTTTTACCGTCAAAATAGGGAAAATGTAACCGCCAATTCTACTCTATCAGATTTTTTCCCCTCGCACTTCCCGCCCGTGGAACTTATTTCTCCATGCTTGTTTCCTACAAACTCCAAAAAGTTTAAATGCAACGTCAATTGCCTTCTTCTATCTCTGTGACTCCAACCTCTCTCTTACCCTTTCTACAATACCTACATTGTTTTCTTTTCTGTCATCCGTCTCATCTCATTGTCACCCCCTGCGCACCAGTGGCAGTATTGCCTTGCTTGGGGTGAAGTGATTATAAAAAAAATTATTGTTGCTTTGTCGTGCGTATATTGTTTGCTGGCTTAATATTAGTATTTGGCCGGTTCTTTTCTTTTTCTTTTTTTTTTCTTGTTATCGCTTATTGCGAATTCTGTTTAATCGACAGTCCCGTTACGTTTTTCGCATTTGACCATGGATATTCACCCCGAAAATACATTCAATAACATCCCTTCTTCTTCTTCTTCTTCTTCTTCTTCTTCTTCTTCAGCTTTGTACCCTCTCTCTTGAGGACGTGGCGATCATGGCTCTTCACAAACAACACTGAATAATATTTGTCATTATAATTATCCTACTACCTCCCCTATCCTGCCATCGATTCACACAAGCTTTTTACACAAGTTAGGTGACCTGCTATTCTTGGTGTTTTTTGCTATGTCCTGTGGACATCAAATTCTTCTGGTCCTCATCCTCATTAAGTATTAAATAAATTTCAGCTATCACTTTATACTTCTGGGTAAAAGTATCCTTTTTTACTTCTATTTCCTTTAAAACGTTCTTGCTTCTCACATGTTCAATCCATTCATTCTCAGCATCTTTCGGTAGAACGATTTATCTGCTGCTTCAACTCTTCTTTTCACCTGCGAGGAAATTGTCCAGCATTCATTGTTATAGACAACGGTTGGTATTGCATAGCAGTTCAGCTCTGATTTCTTTGTGTTTAACAAAAGATTTTCTTGTTTCTTATTACTTTTCTTAGCTTCATCTTTTACTGTTACAAAGCATCTTCTGATTTCGATGTGGAATAACACTAAGGCTTCATATTAATGTGAATAAGCTCGCACAAACATCTAATCTCATTAGACACACATATTTAACTCGTGCGTTGCAAAGGCAGATTTGTTTTGACTGAAGAGAAAAACAAAATGTCAAGATGAAAACAGAAAAAATATAATGAAAAAGAAAAAAGGAAAAAAAAAACAAGCGATTTATATTCTCGCTTCTGTTTGTTTTGTCCGCTAGATTCTTTAAAAAGCACTACACTAGTCGCCATTTTTTAGATTACTTAGACGAGTCATATGAACTAGAATTTTTTTTCTTTTTTTTAATTTTTTTAATTTTTTTTTATTTAATTCACAATAGCAGAAAAAACAATTTGTTACTGTCAAAGTCAGCTGTCTGCAATAATAACTGCTTATCTTCTTCTTTTATGTGCTGCTTCCATTCACGGCTCTCCACATCTTCCTATCCCTTGTAACTTTGTCTTGTTATTTCTCCAAAACCCTGCACTGTCATCCATTTGCTTAAACCCATTAAGTATTTCAGGTGTTGTTTTTCCCTGTCTCTCGTTCCTTCTATCCACCCTGTGAGTAGCAGGTTCTCCAAACCCTTTTTCCTCATTGCGTGTCCCAGAAACTTCGGCTGTCTCTTTCCTTATCCATTCTCTTCAAAACCTCATTGTTGTTCACGTTCGATCCATGGCATCCTCAGCATTCTTCTGTAGAACAATATTTTTGTTGCTTCGAGTTTTTCATTAATGTTTGAGGAAATGGTACAGCATTCACTGCAATATAGATTGACATATATCAGATAACAGTCCAGTACCCTTTTCTTTATTTTCAATTAAATGTTCCTGACTCTCAATAAGCACTTTTAATAATATAATCGTTAGGGACCGGAAGTAAGACACGGAAACAGGAAGGTTGGTTCAAACAATGTATTAGAAAAATATATACAAAAATAAGTGTTAGTAATCAGTAAAATAGAAGTGGATGTTCGAACTCTATAGTTACGCTGCGGCTTGACTGTCTCTAGACTGTTTCACGACTGCCTCACAGCTGCGTCCCCGGAAATCACGCAGGTTTGACGTGGAAAAAGTATTATTCTTATAGATAGGGTCAGTCAGTCAGTTAAGTGCCATGCGCGATACACGCTTAGAGACATGACTGACTGGGCAGAAGATTATCCCGCAGTAGGTTGCCATTGCTTCCTGCGGTAGACTGGTTGCCGACCAGGGCTATAGAACCCAATCTGTCCTCTTATTTAACCCATAACTGAAGGGAAAAGACGGATTAATACCTTTCCCAAGGGTATTTGTGCGTAAGTGAATGCAAAGAATTCAACTGGAATTCGAACTCGGTTCTCCGATTTCTCGTTCCGAGCCGATATCCAATAGATAGAGTACCATAACAAAAAAATATACTAACGGAAAAGAGCAATGATAAATGAATGAAAGATATATGATT
>JBBBDQ010002169.1:40000-57500 GCA_037127315.1 Ascarosepion bandense | reverse complement strand
ATATATATATATATATATATATATATATGTTAGGGCGCCGCTCCTATTTGACTACAAATGGACTGTTCCCATTGCTATATATAGCAATGGTGGATTCTCTCCGGGGGAGTCGTAGAGAGTCACTTGAGAGTCTCTAATGAGTTACTGAAGAGTCAGTGCAAGTCAGTGAAGAGTTAGTCACACTTCCGGTGGCGTACCGGAAGTAATCACGTATACACACGTCTTACGACGGATTGGACACTTGTATCTTTCTATTGTAAATATTACTAATCACTTCTGTACATACTAACCGTCTTTCCGCGGAATACAACTTATATTCTGATTCTGTTGTTGAGTTATTCATTTATACTTGGCGACATAACAATATATATATATATATAAAGACAAAAGCAAAACTTGCTCTTGCCAACATGTTTAATCTTCTGATGGACTTTATCAAGGCAAATGTAGAGATTTTATTTTGCAACAAGTGTTTATAAGCAAAAGTAAAAATGTTATTTTTTCAAAATATTCTAAGTCTCATTATTATTATCCGGATAAACTGAAAAACCAAGGGAAATTTTGAAGAAGATTAAGGGGCGTAATTTAATACACAAGAGTCAATAAATTATGACTTTAATTGTTTTTTCTTTTATTATTATTATAATGCAATGATATTTATATTATTTTATTTTCGAATTATTTTAATTAATTCATATATTTTTTTAATTATAAGGATGTTATGAATTTGACAGTCTTCGTTTGATTTTCGAAAATATTTTTATCGTCATGTAATTTGACTTGGGGAAGGAAGTAATTCTTTTAGGACCGGGATATTTGAAAGATTTCTATTTAGATAAGATTCAATAGCAGATAGATAGATATGAACAGACTAATAGATAGACAGATAGATAGATAGATAGATAGATAGATAGATAGATAGATAGATAGATAGATAGATATGAACAGACTAATAGATAGATAGATAGATAGATAGATAGATAGATAGATAGATAGATAGATAGATAGATAGGAACAGACTGAGATAGATAGATAGATAGATAGATAGATAGATAGATAGATAGAGAGAAAGGACAGACTGAGATAGATAGATAGATAGATAGATAGATAGAAAGGAACAGACTGAGATAGATAGATAGATAGATAGATAGATAGATAGATAGATAGATAGATAGATAGATAGATAGGAACAGACTGCGATAGATAGATAGATAGATAGATAGATAGATAGATAGATAGATAGGAACAGACTGCGATAGATAGATAGATAGATAGATAGATAGATAGATAGATAGATAGATAGATAGAAAGGAACAGACTGAGATAGATAGATAGATAGATAGATAGATAGATAGATAGATAGATAGATATGAACAGACTAATAGATAGATAGATAGAAACATAGATAGATAGATAGATAGATAGATATGAACAGACTGCGATAGATAGATAGATAGATAGATAGATAGATAGATAGATAGAAAGAAAGAAAGAAAGGAACAGATTGAGATAGATAGATAGATAGATAGATAGATAGATAGATAGATAGATAGATAGATAGGGAACATCACAACATTCTATGAAACTTCACTAAGGTGCTTAATACTAAATTAGTCATTAAATAACCGAACAATTTTGACGTCCTGAAATCAACCAACAAAATTTATCCATCTAGGTCTATAGCAGACACTTGGTTCAATTTACCCTTGAATTTAGTAAGTTTTGAACAATGCAGCTATATATATGTACGCATGTGTATTTCTTTAGAAAGAAAAGCTATTAAACTTTTATGCATACTTGTATGTTATTGATTACTTTCCATATAAACAGGGAGCACCACGTAACGTAGGGCTTTCTGCTTGATCGACCATTTTGCTTGAACCCTTGTCATCATCTACTGTGCAAAGACTATATTTTCAGGAAAATGATCTATAAAAGGAAGCTTTTAATAGGGAACAAAACTCAACTGTGATCAATAGGCAGGCTTATCTCTTTTCATATCGTCCAATTAAGCGAAATTCTACGATGACATGATACTTACCAAGAACGGCGACAAACGTATTAAATTCATCATTAGAAGGATAAATGACAAATAGTTACAACATATAAAGATAGATAGAGGCTAAATTATCTTAGATAGATAGATAGATAGATAGATAGATAGATAGATAGATAGATAGATTCAGACTGGGATAGATAGATAGATAGATAGATAGATAGATAGATAGATAGATAGATAGATAGATACTAAAGGCTGCAAAGGAATATGTAATTCAACAAAACACATGATTTTATTGCATACAAGCAAACTTATGGCGTGCGGTGGGGGGCGTTTGTTAAGTACTTTTCCGTGGCTGGTCATATTCGTTTTACTCTCCATCAAATCAAGGATCTAATTCTTTCAATATCCGTTTTGCATACAAAAATAATACAAAATAGCGGAAAGCTCTCATAATTGATGCTAATGACTTCGATTGAAAACCATTCCAAGTCTGCAGAAAACGAAGCTACAAGCGTGCCTCGAGCTTGGAAAGATGGTTGACGATTAAGTAAACTTGTCTCGTTCGTTTGTCTTTGTCCTCCGTTCTTTCCGAGAAGTTCTTCGTCTTTTCAGAGCAGAAAACCGATTCCCGAATCTGTCTAAGACGTCCGATGTTATGAAATGTCACATTGATGATGGCGAATGAGCTGGCCATTTATATTGATTATCAGGAAGAAATGTTTACTAAACAGGTTACAAAGATAGATACATTGATAGTGTTGTTGGTATGTCAAAAGTGTGAAAATGTGATTGATAAAATTATATATATATATATATATATATATATATATATATATATATATAGAGAGAGAGAGAGAGAGAGAGAGAGAGAGAGAGAGTCGGGCTTACGGTCATATCACGTTGAATACACCGGTTCTCGCTCGATCACTGAAGTTAAGCAACGTTGAGCCTGGTCAGTACATAGATGGGTGACCGCTTGGGAATAACCGGTGCTGTAAGCGTTTAGTGACGGATGTGCGATGTGGTGCAGTGGATATAGGCTCGGAAAGAGAAATCGGTGAGCCGAGTTCGAATTGCAGTTGAATACCCTGCATTCACTTAAGCACTGATACCCTTGAGAAAGGTATAAAGCCGTCCCTTCTCTCCGGTTAAGGGTTAGATAACAAGGGTAGGACTTGGGGACCCTGCCCTTAAAAACAAATCCCAATGAATCTTGATACTCGAAAAGAAAAAAAAGTATTACTTGCCATACTTATATAAAAACAACAATAGATTGTTGAAAGAAAAAGGTATTACCAGCAATAAATAAATAAAAAATTCAGTTGGCAATAAATGAGGTCGTGATATGCCATAAAAACAAAACAACCAACCAACATACATAGTCATCCACAGACAGATCTGTTTCGCTGTATCACAGCTCATCAGTACGATTAGACATCCGATTGCTTCTAACCAAGGTTGAAACCCTACCGAATCGACATCAATTGGCGATTCTACCTCTGACCTATGGGAGCTCGATAGAGGAAGGCAGACTTTAGCGTATTATATACAGTATTGGAGTAGATAGACTAAACTATCGCCCGGTTCACACTCCACCCACGTCTGTTGAACAGGTGAAGAGGCTCATTCCTTGTTCCCTGTTTAGGATGTGGTTTCCGGCTTTCTCTTTTCCATTCTTTTTACCCTTACGTAGCCCCCCTGCGCATCAGTGGCGTTATCGCCTTGCTTGGGGTGATATGATTAAAAAAAAAATGTAAACTCACGCTAGTAGCCGCGAGTGTTAAAATTCATTACTGAATGAACGATGCGTAAATGCGTGAGTAGCTACTGTTTTTATAAAGTCTACCATTTTTACATCGTGCTCGATCGGGGTGTGAGAGCGTAAAATAGTCATCCGCAGACAGATCTGTTTCGCTGTATCACAGCTCATCAGTACAGTTAGACACACACACACACACACACACACACACACACACACACGCATGCATATATGTATATATATATAGTGCATATACTACAGAGTATATTTATTCAATTAAATCGCCATCGGCTTTAACCACAGACTCCAGATGACTTTTTTTTATCGTTTCACCCCAAGCAAGGCGATAACGCTACTGATGTGCAAGGGGCTACATAAGAGTAACAAGATTAGATAGGAGGAGAGTAAGATGTAGTTGGGAAAATTATTATTGATGAGTGTCTGTTTTATGTTTTTTAGTTCACTGTGGAAGATCTGATTTGTAGATGAATTGACTTTTGCACGATATAATAGATTTTTTATAATGGCTATTTTGTAATAGTGGGGGCATTCACTAATATAATTGAGTGTGGAGGGATTTTTATTAGTGGGTTTTTGATACGGTGAGATAGTAAATTTATTGTTGTCAATGTTAATATATCAAGAAAAGGAATTTTGTTATCATTGCTAAGTTCATAAGTGAATTTTAAAACTGAGTTATTTTGAAACTGTTTTTGAAGTTGTAAGATTTCGTCGGTATTTTTAATTAATAGTAGGATATCATCAACATATCGTAGATATATTGATGGTTTTGTAAATTTTGTAAAGGTAGTATTTTCAAGGTTAGACATGTAGAAATTACTAAAAGTCGGACCAAGCACTGAAACCATGGAGACTCCGTCACGTTGTATATATATAGTGTTGTTTGGATCAACAAAAGGCACTTCAGTAGTACAGGCTAGTAGAATTTTTCTTAGGATGTTGGGATTAATTTTGAGTGGAGGTAATGATAATAATTTTCGCAACTACATAGTTGATGAACAAATACGTTATTTTCTTAAAAAGCTTAACATGGAAAAAAACAACACATGATACTACATCACCATCAAGTATATCAGACGGTATGAACGGATCCTACACAAAATTAATAGACAAAACTTGTCTATATTATTCAATGAAACCTGCATTAATATATATATATATATATATATATATATATATATATATATATATATATATATATAACATAGTGATGATCCACATATACTGTTTTAATATGTATAGGAAAGAATATTAATAAAAAAAAGTTTTGAATTTAAAAATGTACTTTTTTTGGACAGTATTTGTTTATTTTTATTATTGTATTTTATATTTCAGACCGCCCTCGGTCCTTCATCAGAAACGAGATTCTTTCCTATATATATATATATATATATATATATATATATATATATATACAAGGTCTGCTCATGCTGCATGGAACAGTGTTTTTGTTAACACCTGAATAATAATGGGAGTACCCTCATATGTATATTGATTAATTCAAGTAACTATCTGTGTGTGTAGTTGTTGTAATTGTTGTTCAAGAACAGCTACATTGTATAAAACATTAACGTGTAAATGCATCCCTGATTATGACAGTTTTTAAACTTAAAACTTCTTGACACCTCTGTTACATAGATGTCACCCACGTCGTTCGTTAAGGCTTTACAGTTTGTGGCTTGAAATGGATAAAAACGTAGTGACAAAATAGTGAATGTAGAGAAATACACACGAAGATAGATTCATGGATAGAGGGATAGAAAGAGAGATAGAGAAATAAAGAGACAGTAAAAAAGATAGATAGATAGATAGATAGATAGATAGATAGATAGATAGATAGATACGAACTGACTACAAATAGATAGATAGATAGATAGATAGATAGATAGATAGATAGATAGATACGAACTGACTACAAATAGATAGATAGATAGATAGATAGATAGATAGATAGATAGATACGAACTGACTACAAATAGATAGATAGATAGATAGATAGATAGATAGATACGAACTGACTACAAATAGATAGATAGATAGATAGATAGATAGATAGATAGATAGATAGATAGATACGAACTGACTACAAATAGATAGATAGATAGATAGATAGATAGATAGATAGATAGATAGATAGATAGACAGATAGATAGATAGATACGAACTGACTACAAATAGATAGATGGATAGATAGATAGATAGATAGATAGATAGATAGATAGATAGATACAGAACTGACTACAAATAGATAGATAGATAGATAGATAGATAGATAGATAGATAGATAGATAGATAGATAGATAGATAGATAGGTGCCTCGTTTTTCCTGCCGGTTAAATCGCAGACGTCAGAGCCATTTGAACAAGTTGATCACATAGTTTTACTGAAAGACGATCGCTTGACTTTAAGTCGAAAAACAAACCTTCTCCAAAGAAAGAGAAAAACAAGTGTTAAATTGAAAACCAAAAGGGTCTTCGAGAGTTCGCCGTGACTATAATTGCATTTCCTTCTTATTATTACCTTTACGCTGGTTGTCTTTGAAACTCCTATTAGCGTTGTTTGTTGCGACAGTCGTCGCCGTTGTTCTGCCTGTTTACGTAGAGACCGCCATCATCTTTTTTTTTTTTTATGGAGTTGTTGACGTTTTCAGCCTCCTGCCGTGGGGGATATTGGGAATGTGTTTGGTTTGTCTCTGTTCCTTGTCCTATATAACCGATGTCATTTCAAACAAATGTACAAGTCTTCAAATCGTTTAATCAAACGATTCAAAATAAACATGACATAAAATTAAGTCTATTTCTTACAATGTTTCAATGACATATATTTTCATGAAAGAAAATTCTCAGAAAAATATTCAGTCCGGTAGAATTATATATATATATATATATATATATATATATATATATATATATATATATATACTGTTTAATTAAAAACAGGATATCTACTCAAATACGAATATCTAATAAAAGTAAATTTCAAACAATTATATATATATATATTATTAGCTCTACTTTTGTATTGAGCACTTCTTTTAAAAATAGTGTTTCGTTGGACAAGGTATATTATTCCAACAATACTTGGATATATATATATATATATATATATATATATATATTACCGCTATAAAAAGACAAAAATATTTTTCATTACCACCCATGATGATGGTACGTATTTTATAGTAAATAAAATTGAAAACCGGGCTGGCTAAACGGTTTCGCTCCTGGCTCAACAGAGCCAAATCGTGGTGAATAAATAATTATTGTTTAAAAAATATGGAGAAGATGTAGAGAGGGGAAAAACTAAATAGAAATGAATTGAAGGCTAAATATATGCTCTCATGGTTTACACAGAGAGGGCTTTAAAGTCTGAATGTCGATGGCTTCCAACACTTCGAGGTGGCAACTTGAGTGTGACGTATTGAAGATAGAAATCTTGTCCACACTGGATCTAGCAGCACTTCAGTTTGGACAAGTTTTCCATCTTAAGCATGTACCACTCTATGTTATTACAAAACCAAATTCCTCAAGTCATGTAGTATCAAAAGAGAGGTCTATCGCCAAATACTTAGTAGTTAATACATACTGTTTGTGATAAGACACCCGGGAAATGCCATGGTACAATTAATATGTACATGGCATGGTAGTGGGTATTGAGAAGACATTTAATCTAAAACCATATTGGTACCAGGTACTAGGTGAAGTTAGGTGGGTACTACCACCAACATAATGGCAAAAATTCTCATTAGTACCCATATATGTGTACCACTTGTGAGGTTATCACCCCGTTACTACCTCAAAGTGTTGGAGGCGATCTACATACAGTCTTCAAAGTCCTATCTGTGTAAACAGAAAGAGCATATATTTGGGATCCAACTCATTTTCATGTAGTTTTTTTTTCTCTTTTTTTTTTTTTTTGTTGACGTTAATTATTTTTTCACCTTGGTTTAGCTCTGTTGAGCGAGGTGCAAAACCAGTTGGCTAGTTTTTCAATTTTATTTTTTATAAAATATATACCAACATCCTTATATATATATAAGAAAAATTAAGGCAGACACGTTATTTCATGGTGAATCGGAACTTGAGGCCTATTTCAGGCGAACCATCATCAGTTTCTGTCTTTATTGTACAGAAGATTTTACATGAATGAAATTCACAAAGTCCTCAAAAAAAAAAAAACGGAATAAAAATAAAGATTTTTAATCCGATTTTTATTCCGGTTTTTATTCCGATTTTTATTCCATTTTTTTTTTTTTTTTTTTTTTGTGAATTTCAATCGTGTAAAAACTTCTGTACAATAAAGACGGAAGCTGATCATGGTTCGCCTGAAATAGTCCTAAACTTCCGATTCACCATGAAATAACGTGTCTCTGTGTGTATTTATATACATATATATATTTAGAGCTCTCTTTGAGAGTTATCCTACCACTATGTACAGGACACTCCTTTGGATTCTTCTATATCTACACCGCATGCTGATATATATATGTATGTATACATATGTAAACTTATCGTTATACTCGTTTCGAAAAACCCTCCGAACACAAACGCAGAAGGAAAAAATGGTGATAAAAAAAGAACGAGCTAAGCACTTGAACATCAGTCAAAGTACGCAGACCAAAGAAAAAAACCTGAAACAAGTAACCTAAAACAAAAGTGCTCAATACTCAAATAGAGCAAACAAATTAAAGGAGCCAACTTTCCCTGAAGAACCAATTTGGTGAAACCTTGGTAGGTTCGTTGGCTCTCTAGGTTAGTCATTTACTATATATATATATATATATATATATATATATATATATAATATTAGGTGCCCTCACTCATATTCGACATCAAAATTTTGAACTGAACTTATTAAAATAAAAGGCGTTTTCTTGAAACTTTTATTTTAGTTTTAACTGAAAGCTAAATGATTAGATTTATTATTTTCAGTAAGCACAATACTCTGGTGTATTTCAAACAGAAATTATATTGATTGGAATCTAAAATTTTTCAATGTTTTTTTAATCTTTCAATTTTTCGGCCATTTCTAAGCAATCGACACATTTGCAAACAAAAGTTAATTCTCGCTTTTAAATATCTTGCAATAATAAAATATACATGTGAGACTTATTTTTTAGAAAATTAGCAAACTTAATGTTAAATTAATCTGATTTACACAAGCATTACTTATTTATAGCGTTAAATTTAGAGTAAAACTACTTCTTAATAACAGAGATGAACTTTTTGACCTGTCCGCCGTATTTCAAATGTGTCAACAGGTTGACAGATGAAAGATAAGTGTAAGGCGATCACAAGTGACATTATTGTACAATTGTTTTCCCTGTAAAAAGAATAATCTCTGAACCACACGACTTTTTAATTTACACATAAAAATTGCCATAGAAAAAAAATAATTCTAATACACAAAAAAGTTAAAAATTATATTAAAAATAGAAATGCACGACAATTTGTATCCAAATTTTGAATTTTCCATTAGGAAGTATAATCTTCGCTTAATAAGTTTATAAACTAACCCCAACAAACCTATGAAGTATTTTTTTTTTAATTATAACTTTATAAATTGCTATAATTTTTAAAAAATGAAAACAATTCTTTTAAAATTTATGTAGAGTGGGAGTAACAGTATTAAATATATATATATATATATATATATATATATATATATATATATATATATATATATAGTAAATAATAGTAATATTTATATATAATAATAATAATATATATATATATATATATATATATATATATATATAAGTAACATATATAAATATATATATATATAATATATTGTCACTTGCGGATAGATCTGTTTCGCTGTATCACAGCTCATCAGGATGGTTAGACAGCCGATTGCTTTTTACCGAGGATTGAAACCCGACCGAATTGGCATCAGTCGGCGATTCTACCTCTGAGCTATGGGCGCTCGGTAGAAGAAGGCAGACATTTTAGCGTGTATATTATCATTATACACGCCCAATAGCTGAGAGTGTTCTAATTCATTGCTGAATGATGTTTATATGCTAGGGTAGCTACTGTTTCTCAAAGTCTACCATTCTTCCAGAGTGCTCAATCAGGGTGTGAAAGCGTAAATATATATCATATATATATATATATATATATATATATATATATATATATATATATTAGTCATCCACATACAAGCCTGTTTCGCTATATCACAGCTCATCAGTGTGGCTAGACGCATCCACTTGCATCTGGCCGGGATCGAAATATATATATATATATATATATATATATATATATATACTCCCACTAATGGTAATATATATATATATATATTAAAACATAAACATGTAGGTAATATCAGACAGATTTTGGTCAACAATACGGTGATCCTTACTCATACACACAGTAAGAGGAACCTGCAGATATTGGAGGCCATGTACATCAAATCAAAACAACCAACACTCAATAAAATCAACTTTAAAACAGGAAATAACATATTACATTGCATTTGACTAGATGGTTTTGTTGTCATTTCGCGCTATCCCGCGATGTGACGTCATAAAACCGCATCGCAAACTTAAGAACTGCGTTTATTATTTTTGGTAACTATTGCCGTTGCCAAGCGGAGTTTTATGTCAACACAAAATAAAATCGTCGGTGATGGTGGATTTTATAATATTTCAGTTTAAACTACCTCTCTGAAGATGGCTCATGTGAGCCGAATGCTTAGAAGAAAACCAATAAATAATTATCCAAATGTTGGAGAATTTTTGTCTTTATTTTCAACTGAAATTAAAGCAAAAATACGACGTTTAGAACGGCTCATGATTAAACATAATAGACATTCATTGTCTCTTATATTTAATAGCATATGTCTAGAAAATTACTTGCTGCCTCGATATACTAAATATATATATATATATATATATATATATATATATATATATATATATATATATATATTACCAATATTTTTTTTAAATAGTTATTTTAAAATTAATTTTATTATTCATTTACGAATAAGTCCTGAAAATTTCATTAATAAAATCCAACAATTATTTGATTTTTTCAAGAATTCCCTAATTAAAATGTTTATCATTGGAAATATTACGTTTTCCATTGTAAACTCTCGTAACGATTTGGTTACCCACTAACTAAAATCAAAATAAGATTTTTTTTTCCTAAAATTTCTTACATGTAAGAAGGGATAAAACATTTATATAAATAATTAAAAAATACTTTGATTTTTCCTCTTAATAATAATATAAAAATTTTGATGGAAAAAGTTCATTTTTATTAAGTTAGGGGCTTTATTTATTTATTTATACTACCTATGCTGTTTTTTCCCCAGGAATTTAGTGGCGGTACCTAATGCGTATTTATATTAATGTATTGTTTATTAATGTATATAGGTGTGCGTATGCATCTGTGTGAGTGTTCTTGTATGTATCTGTGTGTATGCTTATACTTGTCTATAAATTATTCGATGTATGTAGTTTTATTCTGCTTTTATAATGCTTTGTAGATTTTTAAATCGCGTACGTTTTTTTATTTTTTATTTTTTATTTATTTTTTTTACTTGTGAATTTGCGTACGTATATATTTAATTATATTTATTTGTTTATGAACTGGAATATGACAATGTTTGTCGTGACCTTATTTTAAACTTCTCAGACCCATGTCATCTTACGAATTCGGTCTTACAAGTATCCAATATGTAGCGTTTACAGACGTTTTCCAAACCTGGCTTTAAATTTAACGGATACATAGACACGTCGCTAAAAACAAGAATTAAAAAATTGTGTATGCATAAACATGTGCGTATATGTGTCTGCACATGTGTATATACTTGTTTATGTATGTATGTCTGTATATGTTTGTCCATATGTGAGTATGTGTGTGTATCTATCTCTTTTTCCCTCGTTTGAATAACTTTACAATAATTAAGATCTTTGTTAAACTTAAAATTCAAAATTCATAGTCTCTAACATTAATTCATAATATATATATATATATATATATATTTTTTTTTTTAAAACAAATTTTATTTTTTGTTGCCTAAGTGAAACTTATAGTTGATTAGTAACACCCATTTCTGTTTTAATCAAATATTAACATTAATGCACTAATGAACTATTTTTAACGTCTGTTCTTATGTTATTAAAATTAAAAAATTACTTGTATTTTGATTAGTACATCACAGACTATGTAAAAAATGACAACCTGATTCAGGATGTTTGGCTAGCTTTAAACCTTTTAAATAAGCACCATCATTAGTGTGGAAACAAAATAGCTACAAAATAGCTACTTTTGTAGTAATATTATAAAATATTTTTTATAAGTTTTAAGTAAATTATATATATATATATATATATATATATATATATATATATATATATATATAAAGCAACGACTCCTCCCCCACCGTTAGCGATTTACAAAAAAAAACAATGTAGTGTATAAATTCAAATGCCCCTTTCGAGAATGTATCTCTAACAAACTAAATAATACCTACATTGGGCATACTACTAACTCGCTTTCGCGGAGACTTACATTGCACTTAAATGAAAATTCTAACATATTCCGACGGCTATCAACACACACTTCTTAGAAAAACACTTGTTGAAAATACGCATATACTTAGACAAGAAAATAATAAACGAAAACTTAAAATTCTAGAAGCTATCTACATCAAACAGTTTAAACCTAACCTAAATAAAATAAATTTCGAAACCTCCACTAACATATTTTAATTTTTAACAGGCCTATAATCGACGGGAGAGGTTATAGTTATTATACTTACCCCCTACACCATAGTAGCAGCAGTTCCCAGACCAATCCCCTCATGCCACTATACACTCAAACTCAATTGACCAAAAACCCACTACCACCATTCCTTCTCGGCCTACAGACAAGTACGACACAAAAAAAATGAACCTGTCTAATTTTCTCTGTATAACTCCACTCTGTTAATGATAATTTAAATGTTCTATGTTCACTGGACATTAAATGTTCATCCTTTGATAATGGCTTATGTAAGCCGAAAGCTCAGACCTGGTTAAAAAATCAACAATTATTGCGATTTCTTGTCGTCTTTCCATGACAACACTATCAAGCTACTCAGATCATACGAACGGATCTTACACAAAATAAATAGACAGAACTTGTCTATATTATTCAATGAAACCTGTATTAATATATATATATATATATATATATATATATATATATATATATATATGCTTGCACTCATCTGGGTATAAATGCTCCGAGGCAACTTAGAATTATATTCCGGCGGTTTGAAGATTGCATTTACGCGCATGAAACCCAGGTCGCGACCGGTTTCAAGTGTCGGGAATAACCAAAATGTAAATTGTTATATTGAACTATACCATCTTGTATGCTATCGAGCACTTTTTAATTATTTTGGTATGGTTTCAGTAGCTTATAAGTACAAATTCCCTTTATGTGTAATATATATATATATATATATATATATATATATATATATATATAATTAATAAAAGTGAAAGAACACGTTGATTAAAAAAAACACTGTTCAAGCATTTACTTTTGTAAAGAGTGCATAGTACAGAGTAGAGCGTATCACTGCACAAAAATGTTCATGTCTCAGAACAAAACTGCTCCTCTTCAGATGAAAATGATTATTTTTGAAAATATAAGATGGATTCATGTTTATTTAGAAAATTAGGGAGTGGTTATTGCTGGAAATGGTTTAAGTGTGTCAATATTGTTCAATCAAAGTTGAGAATTATGTAACCAATGGAGATTTAATATCTGGGTTATGGGAGTGGGGCATGATAGCTTGGATCTAAACATCTCACTTTTTTAAATTTTGTCTGGGTAAGTTACATAGTGGGACCTTAGATTTTTTAAATGGGTAGACAATAATTTTTAACAGGCGGTTGGATTTTAATGGAGAGGTAGAGAGAGAGAATATTTATGTGAAGAAACTTGTTATTTAGTGTTATTTCATCTATTTAGTTTTAAAACCAATTGACTCTGAAGGCGTTATATTAATGCCCTGACGAAACTTCGAAATCAGCATGAGTGAAATAACACCGCTCAAATAAGTGACACAGTTCTCCACATTAATTCTATTAACGCTATATCTTTACTGTTGATAAAAGGTACTTTAAATTATGACAAAAAAAACTGCTTAACTATAATACATTTTTACCAATAAATCACTGGAAAAAACATCTTTTTGGCACTAAACAGTTTTACAATTCAACCTATAAAGCATTATATATATATACATATACATATATATATATATATATATATATATAGTCATCCGCAGACAGATCTGTTTTGCTGTATTACAGCTCATCAGTATGGTTAGACACCCGATTGCATTTTACTCAGATTTGAAACCCGACCGAATTGGCGTCAGTCGACAATTCTAACTCTGAGCTATGGGCGCTCGTAGAAAAAGAAATAGGGTTGTTCCAACGAAAGAAATTGGTATAGAATAAAAAGTGTGAGAGGCCATGAGCATTTTCTTTAAAGTGTATATTTATTGTTGCTGTTATTATACATGTTATGATACTTTAAGTGTCCATAATAGTATTTGTGACGCTACACGTGTTTCGAGTCTAAGATTGACTCTCTTCAGGCGAATAAATTTAAGGCTTTACGTATAAAGTTCCTTTGGTTTTTGAGGGCAGAGTTGTTGTTTATAAATAAGTAAGTAAACAGAAAAAGAAAAATAAAAAATAAAAAAATAAATCAGATCAGTAAAATGAAATAAAATAAATCAAATGTTGGCGTGTTGAATTGTCTGTGTCTTCTCACATCAGCACGTGTATCAATGGATAAACATATAAATAAATAAATGAATCAAGTATATATATATATATATATATATAGTCATCTGCAGACAGATCTGTTTCTCTGTATCTCAGCTCATCAGTACGGTTTGACTCCGATTGCTTTTTAACCCAGGATTGAACCTCGACCAAATTGGCGTCAGTCGGCGATTCTACCTCTGAGCTATGGGCGCTAGATACAAAGAGGCAGACTTTTTTTGGCGTATATATTATCATCATATATATATATATATTAATTCAGATACTTTAATCCAAGCGGAAAAAGCAGGAAGGTAAATTTCAAAAACCCGATCCTAATTAATATTAAAATTTTATTTTAATATTAAAAAATGATACAGGAAGAGAGCTCCATGTAAAAAAATATGACAGAGCAAATATAATATTTTATTACATGGAGCTCTCTTCCTGTATCATTTTCTAATATTAAAATAAAATTTTAATATTAATTAGGATCGGGTTTTTGGAATTTACCTTCCTGCTTTTTCCGCTTGGATTAAAGTATCTGAATAAAAATATTTTGCTCCTACCTTTTGGTAGTTGAGCTCTCTTGGTTTATTCCCGGATTTTTTCTACCAAAACAACACCACCTTTCCTATGGAGAAATTTACCCTGGAGTATTCTTTGAAGATTATTCCTTATCCTAATCTGAATTCCTTTCTCTTTCATCTTACGGAAACAATTGAAAGTTTTGTGAGGAGGCTTCGATGGAAAGCCTACTTTTTCCTGCGTTCAACGGATTCTTCTCCTGATTCTACATAGTGCTTTGATCTAAAAACTCTAAGAACTCCAACGATATGCAAATTTTTAACCTCGTTTGAAAAAGACCTTTTTAACTTGATACCAAAAATCAAGTTCCCGGGAACTTCTAATGAATTCCAGGATTTATTAAAGTCGAACATTAATACCTTAAAGAATTCTAAAGACCTATGGATAAAATCGGACAAATCAAATAACATTTACAAGTGTAATACTTCCAATTACCTAAATATCCTTAAAAATAGTATAACTAGTCATTACAAAATAGACAGAGGAAACCTAATTTTATCGGAAATTAACTCTGATATGGCTAAATTTGCAAATGAACTAAATATTAGTTATAGAATTGGTAAAATTTCTACCAAAGAAGCTTATATTTTATTTAAGGAGCACAAGCCAAACTTCCAAAATAAATTACAAACTAGACATTAATCCCACTAAAAGTGAATTAGACATAATTTCTAGGGAAGTTCTGAAGAACCTAATAAAGAAGTTACAATCTAATTTACAACCGAATCTTTGGAAGAGTTCCTTAGATACCATAAAATGGTTTGATAATATCAATGACAAATCTAAATCCACTTTCCTTAAATTTGATATTGTAGATTTCTATTCCTCTATACCAAAAAAACTTCTTGTAGATTGTTTAGACTTTGCTAGAGGTTATGTTAATATTTCGGATAGTGACTATAGGATTATACTGGGAGCTAGAAAATCCATTCTAACCTTTGATAATTCTACTTGGACAAAAGAGCCTGAAGATAGTTTTGATGTCCCTATGGGAGCCTATGATTCTGCCCAGGTAGCAGATCTAATAGGTATTTATATTTTAGATATTTTAAGTAGATTTTTAGACCCTAAACTAATAGGCCTATATCGGGATGATGGACTGATATGTGTTCCCAATTCCAATGGGCCTTACACTAATAGAATACATAAGAAAATTATCAGAGCCCTAAATTATCTAGGTTTTAAGGTTGAGGTTACTTCCAATCTCAAAATTGTAAACTATTTAGATATCACCCTTAACTTAAATGATGGTTCCTACCAACCCTTTCTAAAAGAAAATAGTTCTTCCACCTATATAAATAGTTTAGCCAACCACCCCCAAAATATTATAAGACAAATACCCAAGATAGTAAATAATAGGGTTAACCAATTATCACCCAATATAAAAATTTTCAACGCAAGTAAAGAAATTTACGATAAAGCCCTTCCGAAAAGCGGTTTTATTAACAAGTTAACGTATGATAAGCCTGCTATAAACCCAGAATCATCTAAAACTAAAAACACTGGAAAATGTAGAAAAAGGAAGATAATTTGGTTTAAACCTCCTTATTGGAAACTAACTAATATAATTATTGGTAAGTATTTTCTCAGATTAATCGATAAACATTTTAATAATAATAATCCCTTAAAAATAGGCATATTTTAATGAACTTAAATAATACCGATGTCATATCTGGAATTGTTGATGAATGCAATTGTAATTCTGTGGATATCTGCCCGGTGCAGGGCAAATGTAAATCCACGCAAGTAATTTATGAAGCCCGTATTTCTCCATCTAACAACAAAGACAATTACCGTACTTATATTGGTATGTCCGCGGGCCCTTTCAAACAGAGACTTTACAACCACAGGTACTTGTTTTCGAACCCTAACCAAAGATTCCAGACGGCACTATCACGTAGATTCTGGAAAATGAAGGAGGAAGGACAGGACCCTATAATCAGCTGGAAATTAATAGGCTCAGCTTGTACCCCTAAAAATTTTCGTGATAGGTGCCGTCTATGTTTATCGGAGAAGATTCTGATTTTGAAGTATCCTCATCAGGACTTACTTTTGAATCTTAGGAAGGAATTCATTAATAAGTGCCGTCATAGGGCGGATTTTGAAATTCAAATTTTAAATTTTTAAATTTTAATTTTTAAATAATAAATTTTTTAATTTAAATTTTTAAATATTAAATTTTTAATTTTTTTTTAATTTTGACTTTTTTAATTTTTAATTTTTCTTTTTATAATTTTTATGTATATGTGTATGTTTGTGTGTGTATGTGCATATTTGTATATATGTGTGTATATATGTATATATGTATGTGTGTATATATGTATTTATGTGTGTAAATTTGTTTAGC
>JBBBDQ010002169.1:0-35000 GCA_037127315.1 Ascarosepion bandense | reverse complement strand
AATAATATAAGAAGCACTAAATAAAACCATCCACATAAATCGTAACACACTTCTCACATACAAGAAAAGAAAAAACAACAACTGAATTCCCATGGTTTTTAACCACAATCACTATTCCCACACACTTATTCAAAATTTTAAAAAATGATTACAAGAACCTCCAATCAAAAAAAAAAAAAAATCAAAGACATTTTCGATAAACCACCCATAAATGCAATGAAACAAACACCCAACATATCAGCTGTCCTCACTTCTACCAAATATCTAAAAAATACAAACCTATCAGGGAATTTCCAATGTAAGAAATCCTGTTCTCTAGTTTGCAAACAGTAAACGCCGCACCTGTGACAGCCAAAATATAATATATTTTCTCTTCTGTTCAATATGTCCAAATAGTGGATATATTGGTGAAATTGGAAATAGCTTTAGATTCCATTTCAATAATCATAAACTAAGCATACGCCAAAACAACCCGTATTCACCCATAGCAGAACACTTCAATCAACCAGGACACACATTAGAAAACTGCAAATGTTTACTAATAGATTCTGATTTTAGTTCTACATACTCACGCAGAAAGAAAGAAAATTACTGGATTTTGAAATTAAATACATACAGGCTAAGATTAAATAGGGACTTAAGTGTTTTGAATCTTTATAAATATTTCAATAGTTAAACATTTTTTAGATACATTTGAAAGTTTTTCTTTAAAACAACGTTTATGAGTATTATTAAAGATAGGTTTACGTTTACAAAAAATATGTCGCTTTCTCCGTCACGTGATGTAAACAATCTCTTGACGAACGCTCTCGCGACGAACACTTCTAATTTAAATTTTAAAATGATTTGTTTCTGATGAAAGGCCGAGGACGGTCTGAAATATCAAATATAATAATATAAATAAATAAATACTGTAAAAAAAATAGATTTTTAAACTTACAACTTTTTAGAAGTTTTTCCTATATATATATATATATATATATATATATATATATATATATATATATACCTCAGGTTACGTCGTTTTGAGTTAAGTCGTTCTCGATTATATGTCGTTTGTCAATATATATATATGTGTGTGTATGTATGTATGTATATAAATCAAGTTAAAGCCATTTTATATAATTTTACGCCCGTCCGCTACAAATATTGAAGTCGTAATATCTCTAAAAAGCGTTAAAACATAAAAAATCATGTTACTGTACAATAAACAAGAATAAAAGCATATAAGATCATATTAAAATACATTCTATCACAAAATAATTTTGATAAATATCTGTTATTTAACCTTACAAAATCGTTTTATTTTATAATGTTAGAGCAAACAACTTTCACAAATAAGAAGCCCGCGATGTACTGTAAAGATCATCAAATTGTAAACATCTACATTTACGTGAATTTCTGTCCATGTATTCGGAAATTTATATTACTCCTTTTCTATATTATATATATATATATATATATATATATATATATATATATATATATACACGATAACGGTTACGGTCATATCACGTTGAATACACCGGTTCTCGTTCCATCACCGAACTTAAGCCTGGTCAGTAATTAGATGGGTGACCATTTGGGAATACCAGGTGCTGTAAGCGTTTAGTGACAGATGTGAGTTGTGGTGCAGTAAATATCGGCTCGGACAGTGAAATCGTTGAGCCGAGTTCGAATTCCAGTTGATTGCCCTGCATTAACATAAGTGCTGGTACCCTTGGGAAAGGTATTAATCCGTCCCTTTCTTCCAGTTATCGTTTAAATAACAGGGTAGGACTTGGGACCCTGCCCTTAAACAAATCCCAATGAATCTTCTTCCATCGGGGAGGAAGCCGGCTCAACCCGGCTAGGGTGAATGCAGCTTGTATATATATATATATATATATATATATATATATATATATATGTGTGTGTGTGTGTGTGTGTGTGTGTGTGTGTGTGTGTGTGTGTGTGTGTCAGATTGAATAAATTGCAAACATTATGTCTGCTCATCTTTAATAATATCCGTTCATACTCACGGATAAGCTTTCGTCGATTATAATTGAAAGAAGTCAAAAATGAGCAGTAACGTTGATAGATGTTATTATCATTCATTTCTCAATGTACCCAAGTACTTTCAATCTCTTTCCGAGATCATCTTCATGGGTGTGAATTATGGTAACAAAAAATAACAGCAAAACTGTGTTGGTAAATATTACTCTAAATTTATTTATTTTTTTTTTTGCTTCAAATATAACGTTTGACAGATTGCTAGCTTTTATTAGAACGTGAAAATTATTCAAAATGGAATTTTTTTTATATGTTGCAATTTCATGGTCATGCACGTGTTAAAGCATGAAAAAACTTCCTTTTACAAACGATTTAGAACATTACTACAGAATTCGTAGCTGGTTCTGTTAAGTGGTTTGGCTTAAGTGTTTTTATGAATATTGCCTCAAGAATTTGTAGTTTGCTTTTTGTTGTTTTCTTGGTGTAGGATAGTTGGGTTATCGATCATTATTTTTTTTATATTGTGAGTGTAGACAGGAATGTTGTTGTAGAAGTGTAGAAATGGACAAATGTAATGTAAGACGTCGAGTTAATTTACAGTAATTTTTAATTTCAAGCATAGAAATAAATATCTGCTCAAATACGTCAACCCGAATGAATATAGATTCTACTAGGGAGACCTTTTTATATTATTATTATTAATTTCTTTTATTTCCTCCTAAACAATTAATCCCCCTTGACTCATGGGCACAAAGCGTATAACATCTGTCCTAAAAACATTCTACTGATTTTGAGATTTCACATTGCAATTTCATGTTTAAGTTTTATTTTAAATTAAATTAAATTCAAATATTATTACACAATTAAAAAATTAAAAATGAACATCCCAGTATTATAATATATAACTAATATGAACAATGCGAAATCCAAAAATTCAAATCCAAAAAATGGTCAGTTCCATCAGTTCGTGATTGCATAGGGCATGAAACTCCGTGTCGTATTATAAACGTAATATAACATATATATATATATATATATATATATATATATATATATAAATGGAACTTATATATATTATATATATTATTTATAAATGAAAAATGGAACTTTGTGTGTGTGTGTGTGTGTGTGTGTGTGTGTGTGTGTGTGTCCGTTACCTATAGACTCCGAAACGGCTGAACCGATTTTCTTAAAAATTTATACAGTTGTACTATAAGCATCTGCGAGTGTTCTAGCTAGGTTTTGTGTCGAGGTACCCCCGATAAATATCGAAAATCGATAATCGAAAAAATCGGGTTATAGAAGGAGTGGTCTGATTTTAATCAAATTTAATACACTCATAGACAAAGACACAAGAAACGATAATCAGAAGTTACAAGGTTGCAGTTCTTACAATCGTGCAGAAAATTGATAATATATATATATATAAAAGGCAAGATACCGGGTCTGATCAAAATCAGTTTTTCAGCACTTTTATTTCAGTTGTTGCTTCGGGTTTGTCTCTAAGTAGGTATAATTGTAGTTCTTAGTCTCAGCTATGATGCCATTTACTCAGAGGACTTATTTAACCTTCAAAATTCAGTTTACGACGAAAAAAACTTATTTGATATCAATACCAGGAAATCAAAATTTGACTTACATCCATTCATTTTTCTTTCAGTCTACGGTTTCGCTTTAACTGGAAACAACTATTGCTTTTTAGTCTTTCGTGCCAACGTCCAAAAAAGTCTGAGCTCCAGGACCATGGATTAGTTTTAAAGCTTTCATTACACCCGAGCAACGCCGGGCTATACTGCTAGTATATATATATATATATATATATATATTATATTTTATATTATATTTTAGAACATGTACAAATTTTTTATATATCCACTACAAATCGTACATTTGTTTCGACATTGAAACTACAATGTCTCAGCAGATGTTGTGTACAGGAATGGAAAACCTCTTTTCTTATATTTGGTGAGTTGTGTGTGGGATGTTGGTGGGGGTTAGTGATAAGGGAATAAGTCTTGTGAATTGTCCGTTGGAATTTTGAAGAAAGGAGTGTGGGTAGTGAATATAAAAAAAATTAAGGCAGACAGTTAGAGCTCTCTTAGAGAGTTATCCTACCATTATATGTAAAGGATACTCCTTTGGATTCTTCTATATCTACACCCCATGCTCATATATATATATATATATATATATAAATTGAATGAATTGAGTTCTCTCGGTGACTGGCGTGTGTATACACTGCTTAAATTTCCCTTCTCTGATTGCATGCGTCGATGGCTTAGGGAGTAGCGACTCTGACTGACACTAAATCGGTCGAGTTTCGATCTTGGTAAGTGGATGCGTCTCGCTGAGCTGCGAAACCGGCTTCTATGTGGATGGCTAATATATATATAGTTTCGAAGAGAAGGGACGAAACCGATTGACTAGTGTCTTTTATTTTAAAATTTGGTATGGCCGATTATTTTAAAAACTTTTGTCTTTAATACCACAATATAGATAGATAGATGTAGATATATATTTGTTTGTTATTTTATTAAAAGTTCATTGCGACACGGAAATGTTTCAAGTTTTCTACCTCGTCAACAGGCAATGTTAGATCATAGTTGTGAAAATGATTTTCATTTAAATATAAGAAACACTACGGCTGTTATTTATAAATGTGGGAAGACAAAAATTTATGTGTGCGTTTAATTTAACTAATCAGAATCGCGAGATTCGCTTTAAATTTGAAAACAACTATATTTTTGGGGAATACATGATTTTTTTCTCTCTGTCTTAACGGCCAAATATATATATATATATATATATATATATATATATATATATACACGCATGAGGGTGGGTGAAATTTTCTAAGGCTGATCAGAAACAAATTATTTGTGTCATTCTGTCAGAATTTGGGAAGTGCATCGAGCCGAAAATATTTCATCACCACATTAGCTTAAATACGCAATTTAGAAAAAAAAAAAAAAAAAAAAAACTCTTACTCGTTTACCATAACCCACATAGAAGTAAACCTTAGCTCTTCAGGAGGCCACAAGTAGGAATTACTGAATATGAAAGAGTTTCTTATGCTAATTAGCTAATTTTCCGACTAATGCATTTTCATGAGTAAATTATAAAATTAGAGAATTTTGTGTAAACATCATCATAACATTTTAAAGCTACATTAAAGTATTAAGAATTTTACATCTTGTTTGGGATATAACAATGAGTCTTCCGTGTGCTGCTCCGATCTGATCTGACTTAAATGCATTTTCTTTGCTGCAGGGGCGTTGCTGTAAATCATTGATGCTGTAATGGATGCCGGACAAAGTCAGAGATTAAGAACACGGAAAACAGATTCAAAAAAAAAAAAGCGATGATGAAAGAGGATGAAATAGATGATGAAACAGCAAATCAATTTTAAAGAAGTTCAAGAGATTTCTTCACTGCGATAATTGAAAATAAAATCGCTTTTTCAAGGTTAATATTCAAAATAAGAACACCGACAATATCTTTATGACATACATATACTCTGATTCATCAAACCATCTGGTTCTAATATCAAAATTGGAATCCATACATGAATTGATGTCATCTGATATCAGAAAAGACCGCTGGGATTGCTATCAACATTTTACAAAGAACATTGATTGGTTAAAAGAATCTAAGCCTTTAGCGGGGATATCTTCTTCTTCTTCTTCTTCTTCTTCTTCTTCTTCTTCTTCTTCTTCTTTTTCTTCTATGTGAGGTGTCTCTTCAGTTCTTAATAAACTAGCAGTATAGCCCGGCGTTGCTCGGGTGTAATGAAAGCTTTAAAACTAATCCATGGCTCTGGAGCTCAGACTCTTTGGACGTTGGCACGAAAAACTAAAGAGTTTCCAGTTAAAGCGAAACCGTAGACTGAAAGAAAAAGGAATGGATATAAGTCAAATTTTGATTTCCTGGTATCGATTTATATATATATATATATATATATATATATATATATATATATATATATATATATATATTATCGATTGCACTATTGTAAGAACTGCAACCTTGAAACTTCTGAATAACGTTTCTCATGTCTTTGTCTATGAGTGTATCAAATTTGATTAAAATCGAACCACTCCTTCTATAACCCGATTTCTTCGATAATTATCGGGAGTACATCGACACAAAACCTAGCTAAGAACACTCGTAGATGTTTATAGTACAACTGTGTAAACTGCGTCATTCATTGACTCAAACTCTCTAAACAGGTTATGCATTGTTTTTTTTTTAATGTTCCTATTGCTTTCAATCTGTCCTGGGGCCTTCTTTCCTCATTATTTGCTCACATAAATCTATAACTTAATTAGTACGACACTGTTCAAGTTAAACAGGCTACATCTTCTTGTATGTGTTGTGTCCCTTCAGGACGTTGTTGACTATGGTTCTTCACAATGTCCGGTCCTTCGTAGCTCTTAACAAATGTTGTCTTTTTGTTATTTCTAGTAAACCTCACCCTGTCATTCATTTACTCAGGATCATTAGGTAGGTTATTTTTTTTCCCTTGTTCTCACTGCCTTCAATCTGTCCTGTGAGTACCAAATTTTCCAAGTCCTCTTTCCTCATTGTGTGCCCCGAAATTTAAACTATCTCTCAGATGTTAAGTATAAGTGTCCTTTTTGTTTCCATCTTTCTCTAGAACACCTTCATTACTTATGTGATGTTTTCAGCAGTCTTCTGTAGAGACTCATTTTGTGATTAAATTGGTCGGCATTCCCTGTGTTGTGGATCCTGGGAATGGGGCCCACACAAATAAATGAACAACGACCAGTAATTGAGATAGAAAATAAGTTTATTAACGTAAGGATACGGACTTGAATGAAGATTAGTAGTCCAGGAATGCAAGTTACTAAAAAAGTAGATGTACAAGTCTCTGGATGTGAAACCGTAGTATATTGAGTATGTCTAGCGGGTACTGCATAATAATCTTCTCGATGAGTGATGCACAGAGCTACTATGAACTACTGTGTACTGACTGCTAATCTCTCTCTGGACTCTCGTATTCTCCGGTAAACTCTCTGTGAAAACGCGGTATTCGGTATTTATTTGCCCTCCCACTAGGGAAAAATGTGGCACAAGGCCTTTTTAACGTGGGTCTTCCGGGCCATATAGCCCAGCCAAAAAATATCTGTCTAATTTTGCCCAGTCGTGACTCTGCCCTTCAGCGGAGCCACGGCTGGGTTAATTCTCTCCGCCCGAAGGCAGAGAGCTGACAGTGTCAAAGGAATTATTGCGTGAAAACTCGGTATTCTGTATTTATTTACTATCCCACGTAAAAACGCGGTATTCTTTAATCTCGCTTCTATAAACAACACGTTAGGTCAAGTCACTGGATCTAAACAACGTTTATATCCACTGAGCCATGTGTTCTCGAGAACATAAACCTGGCTCCAGCAGTAGTGAAAAAATAACTTAGAGAGTTGACTGAAAGGGAGATAACTACATGACATCCGGAAATACAATAGCACATGGAATAAGAACGGTTTACCCCAATGATCGAAAAAAAGTGTTAGATTCAAAATTAATTGTTGCTGTTCTGGCTTATCTGTGTTTGTCTTGTTTGTACTTAATATCCATTAGCACGGATATTGTGCTGTAAATACTTCAGCGCATATTATTTGGTATTGTAGCTCGACGATACAACACACTAATATAAATTATAATTTGTATTTTCTATTTCTTTTTTACGTGGTATCACTATAGCTTAGACCGATGCGCACCTTGCGCTTGCTGTTGAATCGTTTTAGACTGAAACGTTTTTATAATTGCAGCACAGACAGTTTTTCGTCATCATTTCATAATACGTCGGAGAAAACTGACGCTACTATAGGTTAAAAATGTCATGGACACAGGTTCAGCGATTAAAAGGAAACCACCCCGGAAGACCATGAAGCTCTCAAACTTCTGAATGATAAAAAACTTTAGAAATCTTCTACAACAGTGTATAGCGAGTATAGGCCACCATTTGGAGGATGCCATTTTCAAAATCAAATAAGTAAATACTGAATTGAATTTACTGAATTTACTGAATTAAATTTACTGAATTGCATATACTGAATTAAGAAAATCAAAATCAAATAAGTAAATACTGAATTGAATTTACTGAATTGAATTTACTGAATTTACTGAATTGAATTTACTGAATTGAATATACTGAATTGAGTAAAATCAAATGAGTAAATACTGAATTGAATTTACTGAATTTACTGAATTAAATTTACTGAATTGCATATACTGAATTAAGTAAAATCAAATAAGTAAATACTGAATTGAATTTACTGAATTGAATTTACTGAATTTACTGAATTGAATTTACTGAATTGAATATACTGAATTGAGTAAAATCAAATGAGTAAATACTGAATTGAATTTACTGAATTTACTGAATTAAATTTACTGAATTGCATATACTGAATTAAGTAAAATCAAATAAGTAAATACTGAATTGAATTTACTGAATTGAATTTACTGAATTTACTGAATTGAATTTACTGAATTGAATATACTGAATTGAGTAAAATCAAATGAGTAAATACTGAATTGAATTTACTGAATTTACTGAATTAAATTTACTGAATTGCATATACTGAATTAAGTAAAATCAAATAAGTAAATACTGAATTGAATTTACTGAATTGAATTTACTGAATTTACTGAATTGAATTTACTGAATTGAATATACTGAATTGAGTAAAATCAAATGAGTAAATACTGAATTGAATTTACTGAATTTACTGAATTAAATTTACTGAATTGCATATACTGAATTAAGTAAAATCAAATAAGTAAATACTGAATTGAATTTACTGAATTGAATTTACTGAATTTACTGAATTGAATTTACTGAATTGAATATACTGAATTGAGTAAAATCAAATGAGTAAATACTGAATTGAATTTACTGAATTTACTTAAATGAATTTACTGAATTTACTGAATTGAATTTACTGAATTGAGTAAAACCAGATGAGTAAATACTCTAACCCTTTATTTAAACAACAGTGAATTTTTTTAGTAACAGTTACCTGTTGTTATTTTTTTTTTGTTTTTTTTTTTTTTTGTTTTTTGTTTTTTTTGTCAACCTTTAAATTACGCAGGATATTTCTGCCGAAACCAGTATTTAGAAAAGTCAAAATTATCTAAGATGCAATAAACTATTAATTAAGTCACTTTCCGACCACCTTTCTGTATCTTTTATATAAATACTTTCATGTTAGTTGTTCGTATAAGCTCTTCGATATGGTACCTAGGCTTTTTTTAATATAAGCGAAGTACTAGACAGGCGTCAAGATCTCATCAATTTACAGTTGAGCTGACTAGATCTAACCATAAATTGTATTCTAACAGTTTCTTTTTTCGCACTTGTGGAACTAGCTTCCGGCTCAATATTTTCTAGCCAATTTCATTCTGCAAAAATTTAAAGGTAATGTTAATCGCTATCTACTGTTCTCTTTATTTCTATTTTCTTTTTCAGCTCATTATTAATGTTGTTTGTGATAGAACAAAGTTAGAGTCATCATGATTGAGGGTTTGAGCTTAATGGTCTTGTTCAATGAGCCATCTGGTCAGATTGCGCATGCTCTCACAGGAATCTGTAACTAAAATCTGTTTGGCATAGTTTCAGTTTAAATTAAAAGTTGGCTTCATGGGTGTTAAAGAAACACAAATATACCTATATATTGGTGTAGATAGACTAAACTATCGCCCGGTTCACACTCCATTCATGTCTGAACAGGTGTAGAGGCTCATCTCTTGTTCCCTGTTTAGGATGTGATTTCCGGCTTTCTCTTTTCCAATCTTTTCACTGTTTTCTTCTTATTTTTTTATTTCATTTTATTTTATTTTTTTCAACTGGAGTAGATAGACTAAACTGAACTTGCTTAGAAATTCATCGTCATTGTTGCCCGTTCCACTGATCTATGGTTACTGAAATGGGAGAGTTTTTACTTCGTGAGGCCACTGTTTCGCAGTGCTGCCACTTGCTCATGTCTGCCAATACACACTTCAAAAATTCCCCCATATTTTTGGGTCACCGTTTATAAGGCTACCACTATCCATGCTTAGATTATGGCTGCCACATATGGTCCTGTACTTTTGTATCTAGAGATCTAAATCTAATCTAAACTTATTTATAAATGGAACTTTGTGTGTGTGTGTGTGTGTGTGTGTGTGTGTGTGTGTGTGTGTGTGTGTGTCCGTTACCTATAGACTCCGAAACGGTTGAACCGATTTTCTTGAAAATTTACACAGTTGTACTATAAGCGTCTGCAAGTGTTCTTAGCTAGGTTTTGTGTCGAGGTACCCCCGATAAATATCGAAAATCGATAATCGAAAAAATCGGGTTATAGAAGGAGTGGTTCGATTTTAATCAAATTTGATACACTCATAAACAAAGACATAAGAAACGATATTCAGAAGTTTCAAGGTTGCAGTTCTTACAATAGTGCAGGACCATGGATTACTTTTAGAGCTTTCATTACACCCGAGCAACACCGGACTATACTGCTAGTTCTTTATAACATCCAAAGAAGATTCAGCAATATTATTGATCCTGACCCGACGTCTCGGCTTCAGTCACTTTCTCACCGCCATAAAGTTGCCACCTTGTGTCTTTTCTATAAATATTTTCATGGTAATTGTTTAGATGAACTCTTCACTATGGTACCTAGACTTTATAAATTTAAATGCAGTACAAGAGAGGCGTCGAGATCTCATCAATTTACAGCTGAGCTGGATAGATGTTGCCGTAAGTTCTATGCTAACAGGTCCTTTTCTCACACTTCTCGCTTCATGTTTTCCAGCCAACTTTAATCTACAAAAATTTAAATGCGATCTCAATCGCTGTCTAATGTCCTCCTGATTACTCTTTTCTTTTTCGGCTCGTTATTAATGTTTCTCTTCCTAATTCTTCCACGGTCTGTAACCCCTTGTGTTTTAGTGGCTTTATGTGCGTTGTAGTGCAACGAATATCGACTCGGAACGACATACCGGAGAGCCGGGTTCGAATTCCAGTTGAATTCCTTGCATTCACTTACGCACAAATACCCTTGGGAAAGATATTAATCCGTCTCTTCCCTCCAGTTATGGGTTAAATAATAGGACAGATTGGGTTCTATAGCTTTGGCTGGCAACCAGTCAACATCAGAAAGTAATGGCAACATACTGCGGGATAATCTTCTGCCCAGTCAGTCATGTGTATCATGTATGGCACTTAACTGACTGACTGCCTTGTATGGGGATTATTAAAAAAAAGAAAGAAAAAACACTTCACTGTATTAACAATTTATTTAATTTCTTTTTTACACATTCCATCAGAATTATCTTATAAACATAACAGAACAATTTCAAATTCAATTACGACATACAATGACGTATTTAGGAAAGAACAAAATTAAAATACATAAAAAAAACTAGTTTTGAAGCAAATGCAAAATGAAATCCGAAGAAATATCTGATTTCTGTAGATAAATGCAATTTGACTATACCTCACCACTATATCCGCGAAACTCCGAAAAAGTAAAGATAAGTTGATAATTTAATTCGTTGCTATTCTACTAAACATATATACATAAAAAATGGCTTCAGCCGAATTCAATCATGTTCGGAAATATTTTTTTTCGGTAAATCACAAGATACGCATCTATGCAGAAAAAAAACAGGACAGTTGCAGAACAGCCGCAAATTGAGAAAGGAAGCCAGCCATGGACGCCATAGAAATAAGCAACTGACATCATCACTAAACCGGTTAGGTCACTGTGATATTCAGTGCTTCTGATTCAAGCTGAAATTTACTGCAGCTAAATCATTAGAGACGATTTCCTCGTTTCTTGCCCTTCACATTTTAACAGCTTCTGATGTTCCGTCACTCCTCTATTCAAACTTTGGCATTTTTGAGCAGCTTGTATACACCATGGTGAGTGCTGGCTTACTTCACATTGCTCACGGTATTATATTGCAAGAAGTATTCACTGGTGACTCAGAGTATTGTGACGATATAGTCTCTGGTGTACCGGCAGTTCCCAGAAGTAAAGTTCGTTCTTTATATCTGACCGTCAAGAGAGAATTACTTGATTGTAATGTACGTAAACGAAATCACCCGATCTACCCAATGTGTCATAAGCTTTATCCTGGCAGTTGGAGATCGGTGTAAATATCTTCTTCTAAGAACGTAACATAATTAATTCTGAAATTTTTTGGTCTTCTTATAACCAAAAAGTAATAGGTTGGGTTGGTTTTGTTGAGGAGGTAAACCCCAACAAAAATATAGTAGCAGAATACAGAAAACAAAGGAATAAAATTGCATTCTCTGAAGACAAAAGAACAGATATATGAGATATAAAGTGAAAGTGAAAGTGAAAATGAAACTAGAAACTTCCTACCCAGAATAAGGTTATAGAATACAAATAAATAAGAAGACTTCATTTAAAGACAATAGAAAATGTGGGAATTATAGTGAAAGTCTTTGCAGAATAAGATATTAAAATGCAAACAGAAAAGAAATAAATACTCAATTTGAACATAATAGAAGATATAAAAAGAAAGTGAAATTTAAATTTTAAAAAAATCTGTCCACTCAGAATATTAGTGTTTCAACTATCGTGGAATTTCCCCGGGGTGTGGGGATTTCAGAATTTGAGGGAAAAATCTGTTACTTTTGATTGAACTTTTTGTTTTTTGAATTACAATATCTTGGCATTCTATCAAAAGTTTTGTTTATTGAAGTTTGCTTCAGTTTATTTATTATAGTTTATTCATAATTAATTATGAATTAAAACAAATTACTTCAGATGTATGCAAGTTTCAAAATCCATCAACATTTTGTATTGCTATCAAAATTAAATTTGTAAAACTCTTATATAAAAATAATCCATGTAAATATATATATATATATATATATATATATATATATATATATATATACTAATACGGAAAAGAATGAATATTTTCAGTAATATATGTATATTATTTGATTTTTTTGTTTGTTTGTTTTGAGATTTAACGACCTATCAATCCTTATGGGATCATTTAAGGTCATAACAAATGATTTTGGGTAAGGTTATATTTTTACAGTATTTTGGAAGATGTCTTGCTTTTTAAACTTTTCCATTGCTTTCAAGTTGCATAACTTTTAAAATTTTTTCACCTGGTGAGGGTCGGGTTTATTTTTGATCTTTGAATCTTTACTTAGATTATATTTTGCTGTATAGTTTGATCTTTCTGAGGAAGGTTAAAATAGTATTAGAGTTTACTTTTTCGAAAAGATCTTTCAGGTTGTTAATATTATAGAGGGATTGCCGGATATATATGAAGTCACTGCTGTCGAGTAGAACATGTTTTCTGTATAGGGTTCTTGACATGCAATGCATTCAGGAGGTTCTTCATTTTTTAGGAGATAAGAGTGGGTTATGTATGTCCTATTCGAATACGGGTTACAACCAATTCTTGGCGTGATTTCCTGGGTTCTGGTAGTTGTTTCTTTAAGATGGGTTTGATTTTAAATAATTTGTTGTTTTGACAGTTGTTCCAGGTTACTTGCCATTTCTTTAAAATATAGTTCTTGATTAGGGGTTTATAGTCAGTGTATGGAACCTTTATGTTACTTGTGTCACGTTTTAGGGAGTTTTTGCAGCCACATCAGCTTTCTCGTTTCTGTGAAATCCAGAGTGACTGGGGCATATTGTTTGAAATGCACCTTTTAAGTTGAACAATCTTGGAAAGGTAGAATGACTTTCTGATTTATGGCGAAAAGGGTGCATTGGACAAAAACATTATAGCCGAATATAGGCAATAACGAACAAGAATAATTTCTACTTAACCGGAAGTTAGAAAGATCCGCTCGTTGGCTTATATAAATTGTTACAATTAGACTTTAAGGGAATTCCGATGGTGACCGTTGTCGCGATACAGGCAGTCCATCAATTATAGTTCTTTATCTTCTTTTAGAGAATTCTTTGTTTGTTTAATGGCATATCAACTCCTTAGGGGTCATTTAATACCGAAATTTAATTTTCTTGGGAGCATGGATAATTTTTTCCTTGACAAAAATCTGGTATATTTTTTACCATGAAAATGTATTATTAATATTTTTTTAATATGAAAATGTATTCACAGAATTTTGAATCCCAGTTTTAGTGGGGTTCATTACCACCCTATGTCAGGTTGAACCTGGGAACAACAGTAATTAAGAAGTGGTTCCATGTTTCTCAAAACTTCCTAATTTCCCGATCAGAGACCTTACTGCCGGATGTAATTCATCGTTATATCCAGGACGCAAAGTTGTTTGAAGCTACACCCAACCGCACGTCAAGATGTAGAGATGAGCAGAAGAGTGGTAGGTCATTGTTGGACGAACGGAAGAGCTGATCCGTTAGGCTGTCTTCACGGAAGGGGCAGAAGTTATCTCAAGTGACACCTAACTACTCATCCATTTCCCTCCACTCAGACTGACTTTACCAAGTTAATCCCTGAATAAATAATCAAGTATATTAGAAGATATTTGTACCTGCTTGATTCTGGTATCACCCACCTGTATTTGGCATATGGAAAGTGCGACACAGAGATCCGAATGTGAATTGACATGGCAAAGGACGCGTTCCAGAAGCTGAGTAAAGTACTAACACACAGGAAAATTTCACTAGAAACAAAGAAAAGAGTGCTGGACTGCTATGTGATGTCAGTTCTTCAATACAGCAGTGAATGCTGGACAATATCATCGAAAATGAGGACAAAACTGGAAGTAGCGGAAATGTGGTTCTACAGAAGGATGCTGCGGATATCGTGGACTGAGAATGCAAGCAACGATGAGGTGTTGGAAAGAATGGCAACAAAAAAGAAATTGATACTGGGCATCAGGAAGAAACAACTGAAGTTCCTGGGACACGCAATGAGGAAGGAGAGCCTGGAGAACCTGATACTGACTGGCCAGATAGAAGGAAAGAGAGACAGAGGAAGGCAGCGGATAACATATTTGCAGGGCCTGATCAGGTGGATGACGGAACGGGGGTTGCCAGGAGTAACAGGAGCAAACATACTAAGAGCCACAAGGGATAGGGAGACGTGGAGAACCATGATCGCCTACGTCCTGAAGAGACAGGGCACATAGAAGAAGAAGAAGATATTACAAAATGATTCAGGTTTTCATTTCACGCGAGGTGATATTTTTTCATGGCGATGCAAATAAGTCTCGAGATAGAATGGGGGAGGGGAAGATTTGTCCTGTGGTGGATGGATTAACAAATGAAGCCGTTGTATGTTTATGACATTTTATTCCCAGCAGTTGATAACTTGAGATTCGTCAAAAATAAGTTTTCCAAAACAACCAACACATGTGACGTACCATATTAACTCAGAATGATGCCAAGCCCCTAAGACCTCGTTTGGCGCAATTCTTTAAAATGGTGAATTATCAATTAGAAATTTGGAAAGGTTAAAGACTTTCACAAGAGCACGAATGTTCATCCAATCCAAGACCCAAGAGTCAGTCAAGGTAGGGCTTTACTAAATGAGGTTGCTGTAAGAGGAGAAAGTAAGAAATTCATATTCATATAAATATTTCATATGTAGGATATATACCAATGGACTTTTCTTAAGTTTTTTGCATGTTTTGAAAAAGTTTTGAATATATTCTTATATAATTTTTTCTATTTTAAGTATATTTTTCGTATTTTTTATATTTTTGAAAATTTTTGAATATGTTTCCAATGTAATATGAATATGTTTTCTTATGTTTGAATATGTTTCCTGTATGTTTTGAATATGTTTTGAATATATTTTGAATATATTATGTTCCGGTTAGAATATTTTTCGTATGTTTAGAATTTGTCTTTCGTATTTTTAATAGGTTTGAATACGCTTTCCTTACGTTTTGAATATGATTTGATTGTAGTCAGCAGGTAATTTATAAAGCGGTTCAAGGGGTCAACGATGCTGCCAACATTTTTCGTAATTTTCTTATGTTTTTAATATCTTTTTCGCATGTTTTCCATATGTTTTTAATGTTTTTTTCTTATATTTTGAATATGTTTTGAATATATTTTGAATATATTTTTCTTATGTTTTGAATGCTTTTCGTATGTTTTCTAGGTTTTTCTTATGCTTTGACTATGTTTTTCGTATGTTTTTTGTATATTTTGAAAAATTTTTTTTGTATGTTTTGTAAATGTTTTCAGTATGTTTTGAATGCTTTTTCTTATGTTTTTCGTATGTTTTTCTTATGATTGTCTTATGTTTTAAATATGTTTTTCGTATGGCTTGAATATATTTTGATTATGTTTTCTTATGTTTTCAAGATGTTTTGATGATGTTATATTATGGTTTGAATATGTTTTCCGTGTGTTTGGAATAGGTATTCAATATGCTTTCTTGTGTTTTAACTATGTTTTTCGTAAGTTTTGAATATATTTCGAACATGTTTTCTTAATCTTTCCATACGTTTTGAATATATTTTGAATATGTTTTCGTATGTTTTTAATATGTTTTGAATATAGTTTTTTTATCATTTTCAGATGTTTTGAATATGCTTTCCTTATGTTTTGAAGTTATTTTATTATGTTTTAGTATGTCTTGAATAAGTTTTGAATATATTTTTAATACGATTTCTTATGATTTGAATATGTTTGTCGTATGCTTGGAATATGTGTTGAATATGCTTTAAATATATTTTGAATATGTTTTCTTATGTTTTAAATATATTTTTGCATGTTTTTAAAATATTTTGAATATGTTTTTTGTATCTTTTGCATTTATTTTGAATGTTTTCTTATGTTTCCGCATGTTTTGAATATGTTTTGAATATATTTATATCTTTTTGTATGTTTTGAATATATTTTGTATATGTTTTCCGTAGGTTTTGAATATGTTTCAAATATATTTTCAATATATTTTGAATATGTTGTCTTGTTTTCAGTATGTTTTGTAGATGCTTTAAATATGTTTTCGTACTTTTAAAATATCTTTTTTGTATTTTTTAATGTTTTGAATATGTTTTATTTATGCTTTGAGTTTGTTTTCTTATGTTTTGAATATTTTTTCTTAAGCTTTTCGTATATTTTGAATATGTTTTCTTATGTTTTGAATGTTTTCGTAAGTTTTGAATATTTTTAGTATTTTTCGGATGTTTTGTATAAGTTTTGAATACGTTTTTCTTATGTCTTGAATATATTTTTTATGTTTTTTGTATGTTTAAATGTTTTTTGAAAATATTTTGAAATGTTTTCTTATGTTGTGTCCATGTATTTTTGTTTGTTTTTTATTTGTTTTGAATAAATTTTGCGTATGTTTTCTGATGTTTTGAACATATTTCACATTTTTTTGATCATGTTTTATTAGTTTGAAATATGTTTTTCGTATGTTTTGAATATGTTCTTCGTATTTTTAATATGTTTTGAATATGTTTTACTGATGTTTTCAATGTGTTCGTATGTTTTTCGTATGTTTTGAATTTGCTTTCCTTATGTTTTAAATATGTTTCTTATGATTTCCGTATATTTAGAATGTTTTATATGTTTTCGTATGTTTTGAATATGTTTTTCGTATGATTTGAATATATTTTGAATATGTTTTGAATATATTTTTCTCGTGTTTTACGTATATTTTGAACATGCTTTCCTTAAGTCTTGAACATGTTTTGTTATGCTTTTCGTATGTTTTGAATATTGTTTCCTATAGTTTTAATGTTTTTCATATTTTTTCTGCATGTTTTGAATATGTTTCAAATGTGTTTTCAATATATTTTGAATATGTTGTCTTATATTTTGAATATGTTTTTCGGATGTTTTCAATATATTCTAAATATGTTTCTTATGTTCTACGTATGTTTTGAATATGTTTTAAATATTTTTAATACGTTTTTAAATGTTTAGTATATTTTTGCGTATTTCTTTTTATTCGTTTTGAATATGTTTTATTATTTTTCCGTATGTTTTGAATATATTTTGAAAATGTTTTCTTATGTCTTAAATATGTTTTTCTTGTGTTTCGAATATGTTTTGAATACATTTTCTTATGTTTTGAATATGTTCTTCGTTTGATTTCAATATATTTTGAATATCATTCGATTATGCTTTTCTCATATTTTGAACATGTTTTTCACATGTTTTTAATGTTTTTGTTTTGTTTTAAATATGTTGTCTTTTGTTTTTCGTATATTTATTGTGTATTTCTGTATGTTTTGAATATATTTTTCGTGTTTTTTCTCTTATGTTTTCAATCATAATTCTTTATTTAATGACTGAATACGTTCCTTTTGAGTTCTACAATTATAAAATACTCATTGAAATTCTTTCTTTGCATCATTATACATACTTTCAGCCTTGGGACACATCAAAATCTGCGCTTAGAAAATTACCATTCACATCAAAGCTCATAACACCTGGTATTTTCAGATGGTTACTAAGTACTGACCAGGTTCAATGTTGCTTAACTTCAGGAACCGTTCTTTTAACTCCATATGGCCACAAACGGTAAGATAGGGTTTGCAGAATTATAATATGATACTGAACACAATAAAACTTATTTTAAAACTGAAAAGAATTGGAATTCTTAACCAATTTTTCTTCCGTTTTATGTTGCAATTTTGGCTTTTCGTGTGCGAAGGGTAAAGCATGGGAGTTCAATCCCTAGCCAATACCGTTACAGTCGCTTTTGCACAAATACCATTAAAAAAGTTATGAATCCATCTCTGCCATACTAGGGACGATCTGGCTGAAAGTGGGTCATATGTATGTGCAATGAAAACCTTCATTCATTAACCCCCATTGCTTGTTTTTTTTTTCTTTTCTCTTATTCACTGATATTCAAATCATTTTAGTCTGCTTCACAGATAGAAGTTATGACGAGTTCATCTATGTTGTCAGCTTCGTAAATATCTTCGTCGTCTTCGGGTATCATGTCAGCTACCTTCCTAAAACAAATACCTTCTTCTCTGCCATGCAAGCCCTCTGTAAAAGATTTTCATTGCTACGCTGTTTTACGTCGCTACAAAGAAATAACTGCCCGCCATTTAAATGTGTGGCCATTCGTTACGTTGATTCTCCCTCGTCGATTAGCCAAATTGAGACTGATTACATTGTAGATCCTCCTTTGGGTTTTGTCGAAAGTCCCGAGATAACAGTATTCGATTCACTTACGAATGGTAGATTTATAAATGTGCCAAATTGATTCTGACGAGAAAAACTTCCTGGCTCAGCACAGCAACACAACATTCTTAACAGTAGATATAACTATTGATTTACTAAAGTCAATCCACTTGAGATTAGCTTATAGAGTGAGGCCGAGGAGGCACATTATATTACTTTCAGGGAGACTAGTGTCATCCATACTGATGGAAAGTAGGAAAACTTATCTATGGTGGTTAAAGCTTCGTTTTGGGAGCATTAAAATATTTACAAACCGTTTCTTACCCCAGTCTATCATAGATTGGAGGTCTTTTCCAAGAGCAGAAGCGAGATTTACTTTGTCAGCCCTGACAGATTTCTTATTCAGATAGTAGTTGATGGTATCATCCATAGTTTTTAAAAACATGAATTACATAGGAGGACTTCCAACAAGAGAAACTACAGAGGAGACTCCAGATGGAAAAAGCATAATTTTTTGTTTGGCGGGAAAGATTTATCTAGAACTGAATAGAGCTTTCTCCAGTATCTGTCACAATTTCCATCTTAGCTCATCCACCTGATTCGTTGATTTGCGCAATGATGTCTAAGTATGGTATGCAATATTTATATTCATAATTATATTAGAAAGAGTAAAACAAATTACAAAACTTTCTTACCCTTACACCTGAGCCAAGATGAATTTGCAACCGTCAGGGAGCTATTTGAAATGTCCGAGAAACGTACAAAGATAGAGTGCCAAATCAACTTCCTAAAACGATGTCTCAAAAGCAACACGTTACCCAACACCATCAAGAGCGCCCAATCCCGGCATGCCTCAAATTACCAAACCACAAACAATCGCTGGACTTCCTTCATGAGTTCTGCATAATCTTTCATCTTAATAATAACATCAACGTTTTGACGATGAAACTTTACTTACAGTAACTTTGTAGCCTTCTTCATTACACCATGATGTTCGTGAGAAAAGATTATAAAAAAAAAAAAACTTAAAAAAAAAATAATTACAAACATATTTGGAGATCACAAACACAAAATGAAGTAAAATGAAATACAAGAAGTATACGCACATAAACACGCACGCACACGCACATAAACACGCGCACACACACACACACACACACACACACACACACACACACACACACACACACACACACAATAGTCACAAAAGGCCCTCTTCCATTACGGCAGGGGTCAAACTAACGGTCAGGTCAACACATACTTAGATAAACCACATATCAAAGCAGACTGATACCATCAAACCATAAAAATCCCAACTATCAATCACACATATACACACCATAAACACACACACATACATGCTCTAACACACACACACGCACACACGCACACACACTACAATTAACAACAGTAGCAGCAGCAGCCAGGAAGGACCATTTGTTGAAAAGCACGGACTCAAACACAAGCTTTTCTAACATTCTGAAGATGAGATTTTCATCTCGAAATATTAATTTATAATAAATAGGTGATACCCAACAACTTATTTACCTTCCTTTATTTTACTAAACGCATTGTGATAGCCTTCAGAACCTAACCATATTCTAAATTCAAAAAGATGTAGACCATATGTTGTATAGATTATGCAAAAGTTATAGAATAAGTCAAAAATAACTATTTGAACTGCTAAGTTACTATGCCATATTTGAAAAAGATATTCAAATACCGGAATGATGGTGAAAAGACAAACATTTACTAAGAGCTATGAATGATGGGAAGTTGGAGAGAGCCATGATTACCTATATCTTGAAGGACACAACATATTGAAGAAGAATTTCCTGCTAAAGTAGAAATTACAGTTGAACTAGCAATTTCAACAATGAAATGACAAGACCTAGCTGCCAATCTAGTACTGCACTTAAATTCATGAAATTAAGCTAGAAAAGAGGAAAGCTCATCAGAACAATTTCCATGAAAAGATTTATAGAAATAGCAAAGGCAAACCCCGTTTTAATGATGGGAATCGATTGCTACCAGGTCAGGATCAATATTAGCACTTTTCATGAATCTCTAGATATATAGGGTACTGTTATGGTGACTTACCCATATGACACATTGAACTCTTCCAAACTATATATAAGTAGCAGTTCTGTTTTGTAGAACAGCGTGAGAGAGAGAGAGAGAGAGAGAGAGAGAGAGAGAGGAATCTATTTCAGTATTGTAAATTCATTGTTTGTTTCTTTAGCTGTATGTCAACTACTTATGGGTCATTTAATGCCGAAATTTCATTTTCTTGCCTTAATCATTAGTAATTTCTTTTACAAATATATTGTTGGTAGTATTTTTTACTATGAAAATTTATTGCTGTTATTATAACTATAATTATTTTATACTTTCATAGTGTTTTGACCTCAGTTTGAGGTTTAGTTATTTATTCATAGATTTTACCCTAAAAGTGCTACCACCCGGAGATTCCCGTGGTCCTGGGAACAACAGCAGTAAAGAAGGGGCACCACGCTCCTCAAAACCTAGCAATCAGAGGCCTTGCTGCCGGATGTAGTTTATCGTCATACCTAGGACGGTGTAAAAAAATTTTTTAAATTTAATCCTAACCAAATCTCTATGATCAAACCTGTTTCATAACCCATCGATATTAACACAAATTAATATAGCATTAGTTTACTCAAGCTGTTACGGTTATATAAGACTAGCAGTATAGCCCGGCGTTGCTCGGGTGTAATGAAAGCTTTAAAACTAATCCATGGCCCTGGAGCTCAGACTCTTTGGACGTTGGTACGAAAGACTAAAAAGCAATAGTTGTTTCCAGTGAAAGCGAAACCGTAGACTGAAAAAAAAATTAATGGATGTAAGTCAAATTTTGAATTCCTGCTATCGATATCAAATAAGTTTTTTTCGTCGTAAACTGAATTTTGAAGGCTAAATAAGTCCTCTAAGTAAATGATATCATAGCTGAGACTAAGAACTACAATTATACGTACTTAGAGCCAAACCCGAAGCAAAAACTAAAATAAAAGGGCTGAAAAAATACAGACATACAGTCAATTAAACAGACACGCACACAAACATCTTGCCTTTTAAATATATATATATATATATATATATATATATATATATATATATATATATATTATCGATTTTCTGCACTATTGTAAGAACTGCAACCTTGAAATTTCTGAATATTGTTTCTTATGTCTTTGTCTATGAGTGTATCAAATTTGATTAAAATCGGACCGCTCCTTCTATAACACGATTTTTTCGATTATCTGCACTATTTTCTGCACTATTGTAAGAACTGCAACCTTGAAACTTCTGAGTATCGTTTCTTAAGAGTGTATCAAATTTTTACACCGTCCTAGGTACGAGTGTATCAAATTTGATTAAAATCGGACAACTCCTTCTATAACCCGATTTTTTGATTATCGATTTTCGATACATATCGGTGGTACCTCGACACATAACCTAACTAAGAACACTCGCAGACGCTTATAGTACAACTGTGTAAATTTTCAAGAAAATCGGTTCAGCCGTTTCGGAGTCTATAGGTAACGGACACACACACACACACACACACACACACACACACACACAGACAAAGTTCCATTTATAAATAAGTTTAGATTATTGGATGGGATGATATAGATGATGATGAGAAAATGTTACTTGCTCCAAACGTTGTGTTTGTAAACATCTATATCAACCAAGATGCGAACAATACTTTAAAATAATACAAGAAATGAAATACTAAATTACGCAAGTCTACATTCGCAAGAGAATGTGACACAAGGTCAAAAGTTAATGTGTGTCTATCTGCCAATACCGTAGCAAAATTGCTCAAGCCCACTCGGACCCGAAGGAGGGGTACTGCCTGTTAAATATGGACTCCCACCTGGGGCTCGAGCTATTATTATTTTCAACTTCCAGTAATACTGTAGAAAAAAATGCTCGATCCCGCCCGTCACTTACCCTTTTGGAGAACGCCCTAAGGCGTCGGAGAATGACCTCAGACGCCTCCTGAAGAAGATAGTGAGAATGCCCCGCCATCAGACTTGAACTAATATTATTTTCAACTTCCCCGGAAGAAACAGACTTTTCCCCGGGGAAGTATATGAAGTCTACTTAGTATACAAGACCAATTCAATTAGTTTCCAATTTTACCATTATGATATTTTGATTTTATTTTTTTGCCTGAATAAAATGATAATTGATTCATTGTTCTTGTTATTCGGAGGATAATTAAAAAATATATAGAGAGTAAAGCATTTCAGGGGTAACGTCTATCATCCGATTCACACGCCTCCCTGATGTTTTGATCAGTTGTAGAAGTGTATCTCTTGTTTCCTGTTTCTAATGTCCTCAATGATCTCCCTGATACCATAAGATCCCAAGTAGGTATGTACGCCGATGACACCACAGTTTAGTCTCGCCTCGATCAAAAATCTGGTGTGGGCGACAAAGCTAAGCTTGCAGCCGAGCTTAGAAAGAACCTCCAATCCGTAGTGGACTGGGGTAAGAAATGGCTCGTTTTATTTATTTTGAGCTACAAAATTATGGCTCAAGGCCAGAAAAGTGGGAGGGGGAACAAAACTTGGGGTGGTCTTCAGCTACTCTATCTTATACCTAGCTAATCAGATTCACGACCCATACATACGTTACAATGATTCTCATTCACCATAAGAATTTGTCCATCACCACTCATACTTATCAAGCACCAAAATACCGCGAAACATACCGGGGACCTAAAAACGCCCCAAATGTACATAAAAATTTTATTACTATATACAAATATAATACAAAAATAACTTTAAAATTTTGTACATGACATGATATGATGGGAAGGGGGTATGAAGAAACAAAAAATCCCCAAAACAAAAACAATTTCAAATGAATATTTATACAAGGTGTTAGTAAGACCCAAACACACCCACATAATTAAAGAGGCCACTGTATTCTGCCTGTATAGACAAAATCAAGCCGCTCTCTTTCTAAGGGGAATGGAGAAGTAGGGTACAAAAATAAAATGGACTGGAGAATATATAAGGCTGACCCAGCCGAGAATGAAACGGGACAAAATAACTCTGGACAATGGGGATCTCGAACTGGATCATAACAAAAGCAAGGGAGCCGGGAACAGGCCGGGACTAACACTATCACTCACATTAACTAGGTATACAAAAGAATACTTTACCTTAACCACGGGAGGGGTTCCAGAGGAATCCACCCCGATGCGAGCAGCAGATCTAAAAAAGAAAATCAAGACTAGCCCCGGTCACACGAACCAGGCTCGCTGCATATATCCACCTTTTGCTAAAGTCTGTCGGGTGCAGCCGTTTCCGTTCAGTTCTAATCTTCATTTTGAGCTGGTGCTCAAAATATCGGATTAGATCCTGATCCGAAAGACGACCTCCCCGCAAGACTTCCTCCAGACGCGTCATCCAAATCACCATTCTAGCCGTGGCCAGTAGCGACAGAAACACCATCCGCTTCACTCCAGAGTACGGGGGCGACACATTGTCCACAGCGTATGCGCGATCAATGAGCACAAGCTCCCGCGGCGCGATACGAGCAGTCAACTCGCCGACACGCGCCCACAACGGGCGAACGCGCGAACAATGGAAGAAGGCGTGCGCAGACGTCTCCTTAATTCCAAGGTCGCAACGTTCACAATCTGGCAAATCCGCCAGGCCCATTGCGAAACGCTTGTCATTGAGCGACAAACCATTCCGAGCCAATCGCCAGGTCAGAGAAAACTCAGAGTTGCTGAGCCAATCCGCACCTGGCGCCCAAGACCAATGAGAGCGGTACTCCACTCTCGACATGCCGAGCTTACTCCACAGCTTATCCTTCACGGCACCCTCCACTAATCCCCGATAGAAGATTTTCCTAGGCTGTGAAAGGTCACTGGACCGTGGAATGGCCTGTAAAGCCGCCAGACATTCGAGCAGGAATTTCGGTCGCACCCAAGGCCTGACGGTCAGCCATAGGGTCGGGGGCGTGATGGTAAGGCAAGGGAACATGTCCCTCACTACCCCCGCAAGCAACCGATCTTCCTCCAACGCGCGCCTGAGGAATGCCAACCTTGAAGCGAGCACGTGGCTCCTCAAGTGTGGCATCCCCAGACCCCCTTGACACGGACGGAGGCAACAGACTCCTTTGTCGACCATGTGTTTGCGTCCTCTCCACAGACAGGAGAATAGCAAACGCTCGAGCGCCTTCTCATGATCGTCACAAAGGGGAAGTACTGACAGCCGGTAAAGGATCATGGGAAAGAGGTATGTGTTACACACCTCCGCCAAGCCCTTCACGGAGAGACCCCGTCGACGCCAAATCTTGACCGACGCGCCGACCTTTGCCAGTACTTCTGACCAGTTTTTCTCCAGCTGTAAGTCCGGACCGAACCAAACTCCGAGGAGCTTGACCGGCCCGTCCGTCCAGCTGAAGGGCCCCGGGAGGGAAACTCCCTTCCAGGCACCTAACCGCAAGCCGGATGACTTGTCGCAGTTAATTCTGGCCCCTGTCACCTTCTCGTACCGTACAAGCGCCTGGTGTACCGCCTCTATGTCCCTGCGGGAGGACACAAAGGTCGTTACGTCATCGGCGTACGCAGAAACCCTGGCTCGAGCTCCGCCAGGGACTTCAATTCCACGCAGGACCGGACTGCCCGTCTCGTCCCTCAGCCGGCGAAGGAGGGGCTCCAACGCCAAGACATAAAGGAGAGAAGACAGTGGACAACCCTGTCGGACCGACCTAGACAGCGCGAAAGCGCCCGACAGCTTCCCGTTCACCTGTACCACAGCCTTGGGGGAGCGATACAGAAGGCTAATCCAGCGGCTGAAGTCGGGTTTGAATCCGGCGGCCTGCAGGACAGCAGCCAGGTAGCCATGGTCAATCCTATCAAATGCCTTGGACTGATCCAAATTGATCAGCGCGGCCTCATCGTCGTCTTCTACACCCTCTATGATCGTGCGAATCAAGTGCAGGTTGCTCTGAATTGTTCTCCCCTTCACAGAACAAGTCTGATCCGGTTCCAACAGAGACTCGGCAACTAGCTGCAAGCGATTCGTCAGGATCTTGGCCAAAATCTTTAACTCTGTGTTTAGCAGAGTTATGGGCCTGTAGTCATCTAGTTCCCTCCCAACCTTCTTGCCTTTTCTCAACAGCGTGATCACGCCCCTGGTGATCCGACCGGGGATGGACCCCTGCCGAAACCAGTGGTTGAACACGACAGCCAAGAGCGGGACAAAAAGGTGCGACATCCTCAAGTACAATTCATAGGGCAAACCATCCAAACCTGGCGACTTGCCACTGCCGACCTTCTTCAAAGCCACGTAGATTTCGTCCTCCGTAATCTCCCCTTCGCAGCTAGCCGCTTCAGCCGGCAAAAGCCGGGGAAAGTCAGCCAAATAGCTGCGAAACTCCTCGTCACGGAGACCAGGCTCCTTGGTAAATCGGTGCTCGAAATGCTGCCGGAACGCCTCGCACATGTCGTCGGTGGACCTAAGGAGATGTCCCTCCGGGTCGCGTACCTCTCGAATGTACCGGTCGCCGGCATGGCGAATTTCTTCCTTGCGCAGTTCCGCGCCCATGTTCACAGCTTCGGAAGACATCTTGCTTAACTTAGCCCTAATTACCTGACCCATGTAGCGCCCGCTAGTCGAGCGCTCCAGGGCCTCCCTGGCTAAGGCTATTTCTAGGGGATCCCCACCAGCCTCCGCCCGGGCGAAATTAGCACTAAGTGTCTTTGCCTCCGCAGCCTTATCTAGGTTGAGCCGCTGGCTATATTTGGTGGCGAAAGACCTAATGGAGTCCTTAAGGTTAACCCACCACTTACTCCCAATGACTCGCCCAATTAACGCCCTCTGCACTAGTCTTGTCAGCTGGTCACGAAAGTCCCGCCTGTCCAGTAAGGACTGATTGAACTTCCAATAACCAGCCAACCTAGGCCTAAATTCTAACGCCACCCGGGCACAAACGAGTTTGTGGTCCGAGTAGCCTAACCAGTGGAACGTTGGACATTCTAGGAAGTCTATGTCGGCTTCTCTCACTAACATCCTATCCAGGTACGCAGATACCCGGGTAGAAGGCCAACTACGCGTCCACGTCCACATGCTCCCTTCCGGATGATCGACCCGGTATCTATCGACGAGACCAAATTCGCCGATCAGATCAACCAGGCTACGATCACCACTCCACCCGCTAGCGCCCCTTCCTCTATCCCATTTGGGGGTTAGGACGGCATTCCAGTCCCCAACTAAGATTAGCCGTGTTGAATGCACCATGAAGGGCTCCAACAGCCGAAAGAAAGAGACACGCTCACCTTGAACATTGGGCGCATAAACCACAATCAGCCGGAACGACTTGCTTTTCACTGCAATATCGGCCACGATCAGCCGGCCCTCGGCACCGACATGGACAAGGTCCACCCTCGCGTCCAGGGTACGCTTGACCAGCAAAGAAACACCTCTGGCCAGCCGGCTCCCATATGCTGAATAGACGACAAAGTCGTTAGACAGCACACACGAGTCGACTTCGCAAACAAAGTGAGTCTCTTGGATCGCGGCCACATCCACGCCGAAGGACAAGAGGTCACGAAGCAGGCGAGCCGCCTTACCCCGATCCCTCAGGCCCTTCGCATTTATACTGGCTATCTTAATAGACATTCTTTAGACCTGTAACGAAAAAACAGAGAAAGACATGCAACAAACGGCTCTACTCGCATACCGGGTAGAAATCTCGGGTAGACGGGACCCCGACGGACTGTCCTAGGGACCCTGTACCTATATCGGACGTAATCCGTCCGTCTAGGACAATCCCGCCGACGTCCGTAGGATAAATTAATTTTACCACCCTATATAAGCAGGGGTGGAGCAAAACTGGGAACCTCCCAGCGCAGTTCTTTGCCATTTTTTTTAACTCAGGTGTGTTCTCGGTGACCATCCTTATTTTAGGGTAGTGTCGTTGAGCTTCTTTCAGGTGGTCCCAGACCCTCAGGTTTCCCCCGGTATTTCTTACCAGGGTGATCACTCCTGGGGCCTGGGCAAAGTTCTTAGGATCCTCGGTGGATCGGCCGTCCACCGAGGTCAGCTTCAGCAAAGGCTTCAAAAGTTTGCGCCTTTGCGAAGACCACTCTGTAGCTATATCCTCGTGTACCCTCATAAGGGCATCCCCCTGAGGGAGGGTATTTTTCCTTTTGCTGCGTGTGGGAGTGGGAATAGGAGAAGGGGAGGGAGTGGGAGTTGACAGACTGGCTTTCTTAAGTGGGGTCAATTCAAAGGTTGGGGACTGGGAAGCTTTTCGCGGGGACGCGGGAAGGCTTCTAGCCTTTTCGGCGTAAGAAACCCTTACGGGTGACACTGGCAATGAAATGCATCTTTGCACTCGCGGCCTCTTCTCTGTACTCCTGCTCCTTCGGCGGGTCTTTGGGCTGTCATGTTGTTCTTCTCCTTCCTCCTCTCTCCCGCGCTTCAGGGAAGCCGACCTGTCAACCTCCATTCTCTGTTCTTTTTGGGGAGAAGGACTCCTTTCTTTCCTCTGCTTGGGAGGAGACTTCTTTTGAGGCGACTCCTTCGGCTTTGCCGGCGTTTTAACTGGTGACGGCACCTTCGCCGGAGACTCCTTTACTTTGCTCGGAGTCTGCCCCTTCGCCTGAGCCTGCGTTGCCGGCTTGGCAGGTGGCGGCACCTTTGCTGGGGAAGGCGTTTTAGCCTTCTTTTTGCCCACCACCTGCCACTCGCCCTCCTTGTTCACTACGGGCGGTTGCGTTTTTTGAGCCGGTTTTCCGTCTTCCTTCTCTAGCTGCTTGGTTGGTTGGGCAGGTTGGGTCTTAGGGACCGGATTTTTAGACGGGCAGGCCTTAGCAACATGTTCTGCCGCCCCACAGACCCAACAGCAGGGTTTCCTGCCTTCAACCACGATAAAGATGGCTCTCTTCCTGCATGTGAGAATGTTCGGGATTTTTTCTATCTGCTCCTTTGCCAAAGTCACCTGGAGGACCATGTCGCCGGTCAGGAAGCCCGCCTTCGAGCGCCCCGAAGAGACCTCGGCAACCCTACCATATGTTGCAAAGAAGGCGCCGACATGGTCCTCCGAGATATCCATGGGGACACCATGGAGGGTAATTTTTAACCTCCTCATCCCCATGTATTCAGTTTGAATCTGGAGTGTCTTCGTTTCTAAGGTTACTCCCGCCAACTGCTTGGCCTCCTCGGCCGTGGCAAGCAGGACGTCCCACGTGGTGTTGCTCCTTCTTGCCACAGCCTTGGCCTTAATCCCTAGGGACCCAATTGCTTCCTCAACGCTGTCCCTGCTTACTCCCACAAACTTGTGAGACTTAATGTCCTTGGTTAACAAGGATATGGTCCTTGCTTCTATGTTGGCCAGTACTTCCGGCACTGATAACAACTCTGTGCCTAAAATATAATCTGCATACTTTAGCTTTAAGCTGTCGTAGTACTCCTCCCCTTTGATTTGAACCTTGCCTTTATTCCAAACGGAGGTTGAGGCAATAGGGGATCCGGTTGTTGGTGCTGGTGTTTGTGCCGGTGAGCCTACTGGTGCTGATCTGGAGGGTGACTCCCGTGGCGGTAATTGCCAGTCACCCTCCTTACCTCCCGCCGACGCCATGGTGGGAGGGACGACTTCGTCCGGCCTATCTAAGGCCATTGCCTCCTAAGAGGCCTGAAAAAAAAGAAAAACTGGACAACTGTCCCCCGGTGTTTCGCGACCGGCGAAGGTCGCTACTTCCACTCGGCCTCAGGCAATGAACCTGGGTGGAGTAACAGATCGCCCCGAAACCACAAGCTGCAGTAAACGCTACTACGGAACAGATACTACACTTTGATCCTGCCCATAAAAACCACGGAACGCAATTATGGGTAAGAAATGGCTCGTTTTATTTATTTTGTGAGCTACAAAATTATGGCTCAAGGCCAGAAAAATGGGAGGGGGAACAAAACTTGGGGTGGTCTTCAGCTACTCTATCCTATACCTAGCTAATCAGATTCACGACCCATACATACGTTACAATGATTCTCATTCACCATAAGAATTTGTCCATCACCACTCATACCTATCAAGCACCAAAATACCGCAAAACATACCGGGGACCTAAAAACGCCCCAAATGTACATAAAAATTTATTACTATATACAAATATAATACAAAAATAACTTTAAAAATTTGTACATGAAATGATATGATGGGAAGGGGGTATGAAGAAACAAAAAATCCCCAAAACAAAAAACAATTTCAAATGAATATTTATACATAATGTTAGTAAGACCCAAACACACCCACATAATTAAAGAGGCCACTGTATTCTGCCTATATAGACAAAATCAAGCCGCTCTCTTTCTAAGGGGAATGGAGAAGTAGGGTACAAAAATAAAATGGACTGGAGAATATATAAGGCTGACCCAGCCGAGAATGAAACGGGACAAAATAACTCTGGACAATGGGGATCTCGAACTGGCTCATAACAAAAGCAAGGGAGCCGGGAACAGGCCGGGACTAACACTATCACTCACATTAACTAGGTATACAAAAGAATACTTTACCTTAACCACGGGAGGGGTTCCAGAGGAATCCACCCCGATGCGAGCAGCAGATCTAAAAAAGAAAATCAAGACTAGCCCCGGTCACACGAACCAGGCTCGCTGCATATATCCACCTTTTGCTGAAGTCTGTCGGGTGCAGCCGTTTCCGTTCAGTTCTAATCTTCATTTTGAGCTGGTGCTCAAAATATCGGATTAGATCCTGATCCGAAAGACGACCTCCCCGCAAGACTTCCTCCAGACGCGTCATCCAAATCACCATTCTAGCCGTGGCCAGTAGCGACAGAAACACCATCCGCTTCACTCCAGAGTACGGGGGCGACACATTGTCCACAGCGTATGCGCGATCAATGAGCACAAGCTCCCGCGGCGCGATACGAGCAGTCAACTCGCCGACACGCGCCCACAACGGGCGAACGCGCGAACAATGGAAGAAGGCGTGCGCAGACGTCTCCTTAATTCCAAGGTCGCAACGTTCACAATCTGGCAAATCCGCCAGGCCCATTGCGAAACGCTTGTCATTGAGCGACAAACCATTCCGAGCCAATCGCCAGGTCAGAGAAAACTCAGAGTTGCTGAGCCAATCCGCACCTGGCGCCCAAGACCAATGAGAGCGGTACTCCACTCTCGACATGCCGAGCTTACTCCACAGCTTATCCTTCACGGCACCCTCCACTAATCCCCGATAGAAGATTTTCCTAGGCTGTGAAAGGTCACTGGACCGTGGAATGGCCTGTAAAGCCGCCAGACATTCGAGCAGGAATTTCGGTCGCACCCAAGGCCTGACGGTCAGCCATAGGGTCGGGGGCGTGATGGTAAGGCAAGGGAACATGTCCCTCACTACCCCCGCAAGCAACCGATCTTCCTCCAACGCGCGCCTGAGGAATGCCAACCTTGAAGCGAGCACGTGGCTCCTCAAGTGTGGCATCCCCAGACCCCCTTGACACGGACGGAGGCAACAGACTCCTTTGTCGACCATGTGTTTGCGTCCTCTCCACAGACAGGAGAATAGCAAACGCTCGAGCGCCTTCTCATGATCGTCCCAAAGGGGAAGTACTGACAGCCGGTAAAGGATCATGGGAAAGAGGTATGTGTTACACACCTCCGCCAAGCCCTTCACGGAGAGACCCCGTCGACGCCAAATCTTGACCGACGCGCCGACCTTTGCCAGTACTTCTGACCAGTTTTTCTCCAGCTGTAAGTCCGGACCGAACCAAACTCCGAGGAGCTTGACCGGCCCGTCCGTCCAGCTGAAGGGCCCCGGGAGGGAAACTCCCTTCCAGGCACCTAACCGCAAGCCGGATGACTTGTCGCAGTTAATTCTGGCCCCTGTCACCTTCTCGTACCGTACAAGCGCCTGGTGTACCGCCTCTATGTCCCTGCGGGAGGACACAAAGGTCGTTACGTCATCGGCGTACGCGGAAACCCTGGCTCGAGCTCCACCAGGGACTTCAATTCCACGCAGGACCGGACTGCCCGTCTCGTCCCTTAGCCGGCGAAGGAGGGGCTCCAACGCGAGGACATAAAGGAGAGAAGACAGTGGACAACCCTGTCGGACCGACCTAGACAGCGCGAAAGCGCCCGACAGCTTCCCGTTCACCTGTACCACAGCCTTGGGGGAGCGATACAGAAGGCTAATCCAGCGGCTGAAGTCGGGTTTGAATCCGGCGGCCTGCAGGACAGCAGCCAGGTAGCCATGGTCAATCCTATCAAATGCCTTGGACTGATCTAAATTGATCAGCGCGGCCTCATCGTCGTCTTCTACACCCTCTATGATCGTGCGAATCAAGTGCAGGTTGCTCTGAATTGTTCTCCCCTTCACAGAACAAGTCTGATCCGGTTCCAACAGAGACTCGGCAACTAGCTGCAAGCGATTCGTCAGGATCTTGGCCAAAATCTTTAACTCTGTGTTTAGCAGAGTTATGGGCCTGTAGTCATCTAGTTCCCTCCCAACCTTCTTGCCTTTTCTCAACAGCGTGATCACGCCCCTGGTGATCCGACCGGGGATGGACCCCTGCCGAAACCAGTGGTTGAACACGACAGCCAAGAGCGGGACAAAAAGGTGCGACATCCTCAAGTACAATTCATAGGGCAAACCATCCAAACCTGGCGACTTGCCACTGCCGACCTTCTTCAAAGCCACGTAGATTTCGTCCTCCGTAATCTCCCCTTCGCAGCTAGCCGCTTCAGCCGGCAAAAGCCGGGGAAAGTCAGCCAAATAGCTGCGAAACTCCTCGTCACGGAGACCAGGCTCCTTGGTAAATCGGTGCTCGAAATGCTGCCGGAACGCCTCGCATATGTCGTCGGTGGACCTAAGGAGATGTCCCTCCGGGTCGCGTACCTCTCGAATGTACCGGTCGCCGGCATGGCGAATTTCTTCCTTGCGCAGTTCCGCGCCCATGTTCACAGCTTCGGAAGACATCTTGCTTAACTTAGCCCTAATTACCTGACCCATGTAGCGCCCGCTAGTCGAGCGCTCCAGGGCCTCCCTGGCTAAGGCTATTTCTAGGGGATCCCCACCAGCCTCCGCCCGGGCGAAATTAGCACTAAGTGTCTTTGCCTCCGCAGCCTTATCTAGGTTGAGCCGCTGGCTATATTTGGTGGCGAAAGACCTAATGGAGTCCTTAAGGTTAACCCACCACTTACTCCCAATGACTCGCCCAATTAACGCCCTCTGCACTAGTCTTGTCAGCTGGTCACGAAAGTCCCGCCTGTCCAGTAAGGACTGATTGAACTTCCAATAACCAGCCAACCTAGGCCTAAATTCTAACGCCACCCGGGCACAAACGAGTTTGTGGTCCGAGTAGCCTAACCAGTGGAACGTTGGACATTCTAAGAAGTCTATGTCGGCTTCTCTCACTAACATCCTATCCAGGTACGCAGATACCCGGGTAGAAGGCCAACTACGCGTCCACGTCCACATGCTCCCTTCCGGATGATCGACCCGGTATCTATCGACGAGACCAAATTCGCCGATCAGATCAACCAGGCTACGATCACCACTCCACCCGCTAGCGCCCCTTCCTCTATCCCATTTGGGGGTTAGGACGGCATTCCAGTCCCCAACTAAGATTAGCCGTGTTGAATGCACCATGAAGGGCTCCAACAGCCGAAAGAAAGAGACACGCTCACCTTGAACATTGGGCGCATAAACCACAATCAGCCGGAACGACTTGCTTTTCACTGCAATATCGGCCACGATCAGCCGGCCCTCGGCACCGACATGGACAAGGTCCACCCTCGCGTCCAGGGTACGCTTGACCAGCAAAGAAACACCTCTGGCCAGCCGGCTCCCATATGCTGAATAGACGACAAAGTCGTTAGACAGCACACACGAGTCGACTTCGCAAACAAAGTGAGTCTCTTGGATCGCGGCCACATCCACGCCGAAGGACAAGAGGTCACGAAGCAGGCGAGCCGCCTTACCCCGATCCCTCAGGCCCTTCGCATTTATACTGGCTATCTTAATAGACATTCTTTAGACCTGTAACGAAAAAACAGAGAAAGACATGCAACAAACGGCTCTACTCGCATACCGGGTAGAAATCTCGGGTAGACGGGACCCCGACGGACTGTCCTAGGGACCCTGTACCAATGTCGGACGTAATCCGTCCGTCTAGGAACAATTCCCGCCGACGTCCGTAGGATAAATTAATTTTACCACCCTATATAAGCAGGGGTGGAGCAAAACTGGGAACCTCCCAGCGCAGTTCTTTGCCATTTTTTTTAACTCAGGTGTGTTCTCGGTGACCATCCTTATTTTAGGGTAGTGTCGTTGAGCTTCTTTCAGGTGGTCCCAGACCCTCAGGTTTCCCCCGGTATTTCTTACCAGGGTGATCACTCCTGGGGCCTGGGCAAAGTTCTTAGGATCCTCGGTGGATCGGCCGTCCACCGAGGTCAGCTTCAGCAAAGGCTTCAAAAGTTTGCGCCTTTGCGAAGACCACTCTGTAGCTATATCCTCGTGTACCCTCATAAGGGCATCCCCCTGAGGGAGGGTATTTTTCCTTTTGCTGCGTGTGGGAGTGGGAATAGGAGAAGGGGAGGGAGTGGGAGTTGACAGACTGGCTTTCTTAAGTGGGGTCAATTCAAAGGTTGGGGACTGGGAAGCTTTTCCGCGGGGACGCGAGAAGGCTTCTAGCCTTTTCGGCGTAAGAAACCCTTACGGGTGACACTGGCAATGAAATGCATCTTTGCACTCGCGGCCTCTTCTCTGTACTCCTGCTCCTTCGGCGGGTCTTTGGGCTGTCATGTTGTTCTTCTCCTTCCTCCTCTCTCCCGCGCTTCAGGGAAGCCGACCTGTCAACCTCCATTCTCTGTTCTTTTTGGGGAGAAGGACTCCTTCTTTCCT
>JBBBDQ010002168.1:842500-998978 GCA_037127315.1 Ascarosepion bandense | reverse complement strand
ATATATTTCTTTCTTTCTATTTATCTATCGCAGTCTTTTTACTCTTTTTCTATCTATCTATCTATCTATCTATCTATCTATCTATCTATCTATCTATCTATCTATCCCAATTTTTTGTATGTATTATGTATGAATAGAATAAGTAAAGAACAGGAAAAAGAAAGTATCTTTAATCTAACATGTTTTAGTTTAACAAGCTTCTTCAGAGATTTTTTACAGACAAATGATTAAAAAAAAAATTTTTTTAAATTTAAAAAAAAATGTTTTTAAATATCCCCAGAGACAGAATGTTGCTGAATGAGGTTTGATTTGTGCTGTTTCTTATTTTATTTTCCACACACACACGCGCAATAAAAATTAATTCACACACGTGTATCTAAAAAAAAAAATACAATTGCGCGGATATTCACCCCTTACCATACCCTGTGGTGGGGTCAAAAACAAGGACGGCGCACCCAAAAGTTCGGACGTAGTGGAAAGCACACCACGTAGTCAAAAATATGATTTATTGACCAATCAGGGCTCGACATAAGAAACCATTTCTTAATCTCCCCGGAGCCTCACCATTCAGATATAAGGAAGGTAGAAACTCTCAACAGTCAGAGGAGGACCAGCGACAACCTGACATCAAAGGGCACACGGACAGCTTCGAGCATACACACAGAGAGAATCCAGCAGTTCACACAACAGGCAGAATCACGTATCAATGAACATTCTTTCACCCTCTCTTTCTCTCATCGTCCTACCTTTCCCTCTCACATTCCCAGTTTCTTTCTTTCTCTTTTTTTTTTTTTTTTTACAGCTGTACGGACAATTTCATATTTTGTACAAAAAAAATAATTCTTTTATTTTTTTACGAAAATAAACAAACGTTTATTTTACTTTATTTGTAGTGCATTTTTCTTTTTATTATTTGTTTGAGGGACTTCTTAGCCCCGCTACAGATTTCATTGGTCTGATATGTGTCACGTGTAATAAAGCAATGAATGAATATTTTAAATGTAGACGAAAAACTTGTGCCTGCTTAAGTGTGTGTGCCACTAGTAATTAAAACATTACATGTTTATTTTATGTAAACGAAAATAATTCGTGTCATGCGTATTTAAACTAATAGACGAATTATTAAGTGTTAAGTGTGTGTATGTCGGTCATGTGTGTATGTCGGTCATGTGTGTGAATGACGCTGACGGCAAAGAAAACTTCAAACTTGTAACGAATATATATATATATATACGAACGATTTTCTTTTTTTTTTCTTTTTATTTTAAGTAAAATAAAAAAATCATGCATGAATGAATGTATGTGCATGACAGAAATCATATATGAATGTGTACGTTTATGTGTCAGGATCATAAAACGAAATATATTGCCGTTTAAAATTCTAGCGAAATAAAAGTATTAAGCGGACTTTTTAAATAAATAGATTTTGAAAAATACGATGTTAACAGTTTAGAATCATTCAAAATACTAAATATCTATGTATTAAAATAATTACAATTCATAACTAATTAATAATATATAAATATAAAAATTTAAAACATACATATATAAAATATCATACTATATAATCATTACGATATTAAAATTAAGCCATATAAATAACATACAATAATAAATAATAAAAACAATGATAATACTAAAATTAATAATAATAATAATAATAATAATAATAATAATAATAATAAAACAAATAATAATAATAAATGGAACCTATAAGTCTGGTGAAATAAACATCAAAAGAGGTATATTTCAAGGTGATTCTTTGTCTCCCTTACTATTCTGCATATCATTAATAGCACTAACCAGTCAACTTAACAAGACAGAATGTGGTTATAAAATAAGCCAAAAGAAAATAAGACATCTATTTTACATGGATGACTTAAAGTTGTATGCTAAGAATGATAATGAGCTGGAAGGTCTTCTGCAAACTGTAAAATGCTTCAGCGAAGACATTCAAAGGAAATTCAATTTGAATAAATGTGCTAAAGCTACAGTTTTACGTGGATCACTACAACAAACATCCTCAATTAGCTTAGACCCTGCTGTAACAATAAAAGAATTAAAGCCAGAAGAAGCTTATAAATACCTAGGTGTAAATGAGAGTGAAAAAATTCGCCATAAAAAAATGAAAGAAATAGTGTGTAAAGAGTACTATAGAAGGCTACGACTGATATTAAAAATTGAATTGAATTCTCAGAACAGAATTATGGCCATTAATAGCCTTGCAATCCCAGTTATCCAATATAGTTTCAACATCTTAAACTAGACTCTAAACGACATCAGGTGAATGGATTCTAAAACAAGAAAGCTTCTTTCTAAGCATAAGATGCATCATCCAAAGGCTGATGTAGACCATCTATACATACCCCGTAAAGAAGGTGGAAGAGGTCTTATTCAGATAGAATTGTCATAGAAGACAACAACTATTGGCTTACTAACATACATAGAAACAACAAAGGACTGGATGATACAATTAGTCAAGCAACATGAAGAAAGAAAGAAAAAATATTCAATAATAAAAGAAGGCAGAAAATACAAACAAGATTTACAGTTAGTAGATTCTGTAGAAAAGCAAAACAGAGGTCAAGAACCAACTATTGCGGCAAAATATATGAAAATGAAAGCCAAGGATAAAGCTCTTGAACAGATGAAACAACGCTGGCAAGACAAACCTCTGCATGGCCAATATCCAGAACGTGCCAATAAATCCAATGTTGATAAAGTTATTACTCATCAATGGTTACGTGCATCTGGATTAAAGTCAGAGACTGCAGGCTTTATTCTTGCAGCGCATGACCAAAGTCTTTTCACTAGAAACCTTCAGGCAAATATTATACATTATAATGTGGATCCAAAATGCGGGTTCTGTGATAAACACAAGAAACAATAGACCATCTAATCTCAGGTTGTTCTGTACTTGCCCCAAATGAATATAAAAATCTTCATGATAGAGTGGGGCAATATTTACATTGGACAATGTGCAAACACTATGGAAAATATGTAAGCAAACACTGGTATGAACATCACCCAGCACCGGTTACAGAAATAGAAGATTACACCATCTACACAGACAGAAAAATTGAAGTAAATAGGCTGGACATTATTGTATAAAAACCAGAAAGAAAAAACTTATCTATTAATTGATATGGCTTGTCCAGCGGATTGTAACATAGCAACCAAGGAATTTGAAAAATTGTCAAAATGTAAAGACCTGGAAATTGAAATAGAAAAAATGTGGAAATTGAAAACAAGAGTCATGCCAGTGATAGTAGATGCACTTGGAATGATAAAAAATGGAACAAAACAACACATTGAAAGAATCCCTGGAAACCCCAGTTTAAGAGATATACAAAAAATTATCTTGTTAAGTACAGCCCACACACTGAGGAGAACTTTGTCTATGTAACACTAGGGATGTTAGAGGAGATAGAAAGAAAAACATGAAATGGAGCAATAACAACACACCACAACCTGCCTTAGGTCTTCCCGCAGACTTGGTAGGTAGCGTCGTCGTCCTGCAGCCTTGGCCGAGATAGAACTCACTTCACCCCTCCAGTATTCCCTGTGCATTTGGAACCCTGGTGCAGTTTATAGTGAAATTCATAATCTTGTCAAATAGCTGAATACTTGATGCTTAAGTGAATGCAGGGTACTCAACTGGAATTCGAACTCGGCTCGCCCATTTCTCTTTCCGAGCCAACATCCACTGCCCCACAACGCACATCCGTCGCTGAACGCTTACAGCACCTGGTATTCCCAAGCAGTCACCCATCTAAGTACTGACCAGGCTCATGTTGTTTAACTTTGGTGATCGAATGAGAACCGGTGTATTCAACATGATATGCCGTAAGCTAGTGTGATTATAGCAGAAATCGAATTATAATGAAAAATGACACAAAAATAATAATAATAATAATAATAATAATAATAATAGTAATTTCAACACTTTGAAAGAATCTCTGGAAACCCCAGTTTAAGAGATATACAAAAATTATCTTGTTAAATACAACCCACGCACTAAGGAGAACTTTGTCTATGATAGAAGATAGAAAAATAAATGTTATGTAGTCATACTAGGACCTGCCTTAGGTCTTTCCACAGATTTGGTAGGTATTGTGACCATAGCAGAAATCAAATTATGATGAAAATGACATAATAATAATAATAATAATGACTATAAAAAATATGTAATAATAGTGAGATAAATATTGATAATAATATAGAAAAAATAGGGAGGAAACATGATTAAATTAAGTATAAAATAAAATAGAATGTAGTTGATGTACAGAAAACAATACTACAATGTTAAGAATATAAGGGACTATTTTTAAATCATTTAATAATATCTATTGGTGTTTTGGATTTATGAATCATATATTAGTAAAAAATACATTTATCAATCTATGTCTGTTCATTATCTATCTATCTATCTATCTATCCACACACACACACACACACACACACACACATACATATATATATATATATATATATATATATATTATAATTTTGTTATTACAATAGTTTATAAAAGCATAATATCACTACAGAAAAATTTTCATGTTTCAGAACAATACCGTTCTTCTTCAGGCCATATTTTAAAATAAATGGTGAAAATAATTTATTGAGAAAATATAAGATGAATTCATGGATATTTAGAATATAAAGGGGTAGTAGTTAGAGAATATGCTTGTAGGTTTGTCAATATTATTCAATAAAAAAAGAGAATTAGGTAACTATGAAGTTGAAAATTTGGGTCGCGAAAGGAAGGCCTGTTGTCAAGACATGTAACTTTTCAATTTTGTCTGCTTAAGATACATAGAGGGGCCATACATTATTTAAATGGGTAGACAATAACTTTTAATGTCAGGTTGGATCTGTTTTTTTTGTTTTCTTTAGATTAGAGGTAGTACAGAATATATCTATCTATCTCAGTCTGTTCATAATCCTTCTATCTATCTATCTATCTATCTATCTATCTATCTATCTATCCTTGTATCTACCTATCTATCTTAGTCTTTTTCTGTCTATTTATCTTTGTATGTATGTATGTATCTATCTATCTCAGTATTTTTGTATCTAACTATCTATCTATTTATTTACCTCAGTCTTTTCATATCTATCTCAGTCTCTTTGTAATATGTCTATCTATTGATCTAAGTCTATTCATATCTATCTATTTATTTATCTATCTATGTCACTTCATATCTATCTATCTATCTATCTATCTATGTCACTTCATATCTATCTATCTATCTATCTATCTATCTATCTATCTATCTATCTATCTATCTATCTATCTCAGTCTTTGTATTTATCTATTTATCTAGGTATCTATCTCAGTTTGTCTTTATCTATCTATCTATCTATCTATCTATCTATCTATCTATCTATCTTTTTATATCACAGTCTGTCTTAAAACAAAATTGTTTTTCATTATCTACATTTTGTTTTCTTCCCTAGGACTCTGGAACCACATAATGCATGTAAGTCATGAATTTAATCTTCACGCCAAAATACTCTAATTTTTTTATTAAGGCAACAATTAGCATCAATGTTAATGAATTGGAATTAATAATAATAATAATGAATTACTACTCATCATCATCATCATTCTGCAGCCTCAGCCAAGATTCAAACTCTTGTCAGTAGCTGAATACTTGATGCTTCGCTAGAGCTACCAAGGGTGTTTTTATTGTGACACCATCACTAGATGGGTTGCCTACCACGGCTTAAGAGAGGCCCATTCACCCTCATTGAGAGAGGGATATCCCGCACCAGTTTGCCAACCTGGTGTTTTTTACAACTTCGTGTTAAAAAAAGATATTATACATGAACTACTGCTTGTAGAAAACAGTAATTTTTGAAAGGATTTTTTTTTTATTATTATTTTAATGTTGGTAGTAACGCCTATTCCTCTTTGGTCATTAAAGATATTATACATAAATTACTGCTTGTAGAAAACAGTAATTTTTTACTACTACTACTCTATCTATCTATCTATCTATCTATCTATCTATCTATCTATCTATCTAATAATAATAAATACCTGCTGGCAACACTAGACATGTCTGACATGTTTTCTAGTCTTAATTGATTTTAGATGTTATATAAATCTTTTATTGTGTTTATTTAAGATGGACTATTATAAATATTCTATTCAGTGAGTGTTGCTACCATATCTGGGCTGTTGCCACACAGTCCTCAAATTCTACTTTTCATAGAGTTCAAAAGCATCTACCCAATCTTGTGGGTAATTATATTTCAGCCTACAAACCTTTTCCCACAGGTAAAATGTTGCAAGCCTATTGCTATTCACTTGGCAAATATTCTGACAAGCTATGTTTTTTAGTTTCATCTGATCAGACCTTTACAGCTTGGACCTTCTCTGCCATCTACACAGGTTTGAATCGTCCTTTATATTCCATTCTTAAGAAGATTGTTCTGATCAAACATCTTCTTCCCTAGAACTCCTACTTTGTGAAACAGACTCCCGAGAGGATGCTTTCCTGATCACAGCAATCTTAACTTCTTCATGTTTAGTGTGAACTGTTATTCTTCCTATAAACCCTATACTTCTTACCCTTTGTGCACTTCTTACTGCTCCCTCTTATGTTCAGACAAAACTTAATTTAGCAACCTCCTACATTGAGTGTCTCTTGGACCTTGTATGGGTGAATATTTATAAAAAAATTTTAATTTACAAAAGGCACATATTTGTTTGTCAGTGGCTTGACTTGACCTGGTTGGGCATGTACACCCGGAGTTGATATCTTGTGCATCTCTTTTCCTGAGCAGGAGGATCTGGAGGGCATCATGTCCCAGATGTTGAAAGTAGTTTTTTTTTTTTTTTTTTGTGAAGAAAGAAGCAGTCAAGGTAACTTTGTAGTCACATCAAGATACTTTGAGACATTCTTAGACAATCTGACCAGACAGGATTACTCAACCTGAAGGTATTTCCACCTGGATTCCATCTGTTACCAGATTGTACACATTTGCCTGCGATTCATGTGCCTGATATCAAACTGGGTGTTATGATGGACTTTGTACACACCCTTGCAAACAAATTAATTGTAACAAAACAAATAGTGTCTTTCTAGGATCTTTCACACATTCCTTGATTGTGTATACATCGTCTCTTGGCATTGTTTTTCTCTTCCAACCACATTTTCTTTTATGTTTTGGACTGATAGATCCAGTTTGTTTCTTTGCCTTGATGACACAACTGACAGTTAAAAAGCTGACACCAACAATATCTGTGATCTGCCTGTAAAGCTTGCCAGTGTGTTCATGCAGCATTACAATTTTCATATGTTTCTTTGGAGTAACATACATTGAAAGCAATAGCCATAGGATAACTAATTGACAGTCTAGACAATAATGTCTGGACATGATAAAAATCTGATGCAATCACAGATGAAGCAATATTTTTCAAAACCAAATAAATTTCATCATACACCTCAAAAATAGATTAATATTACTGCACACCACAGCAAATGACCAAACCTGAGAAAAAAACAGAAATCAATTACATCCTGTGGGTCTCAAACTGACCATATGGTAAAAGAAAGAAAACTAAAGCAGTTGTTTCAATCAATTTGCACAAAGGTCTCTATGGAACACATTGTCACCTGTTTGGCATATTGCTCTCTCACTAAATTGTAATAATAATCATGATAAGATTATTTTTATTTATTTATTTTTTTAATCATATCACCCAGAGCAAGGCAGTAATGCCACTGATGCGCAGGGGGCTACATAAAAGTGAAAAGATTGGAAAAGAGAAAACCAGAAACCACATCCTAAACAGGGAACAAGGAATGAGCCTCTTCACCTGTTCAATAGACATGGGTGGAGTGTGAACCGGGCGATAGTTTAGTCTATCTACTCCAATTGAAAAAAACAAAAAGAAAGTAAAGAAAAGAGTAAAAAGATTGGAAAAGAGAAAGCCGGAAACCACATCCTAAATAAGGAACAAGGGATGAGCCCCTACACCTGTTCAATAGACGTGGGTGGAGTGTGAAGTGGGCGATAGTTTAGTCTATCTATAATTCTCAGGATAGAGTACAACACAGTTGAAAAATATGTCACTTCAAACCCTTGACTATTCCTGTTATTGTGTGAAAGATGGTTAAGATCAAGAAAGGCATTGGCAAACATCTCAATAAAATACCTGGTAATCCATTCATCTATCATTAAAAAAAATGTTTCCTATCATCATTGTCACCACAAAATTATCAGCCTCATGTTTAGGCATAGTCATCGGGTTCCCATGCTGCTGAACATATGATAGATCCTTCCATATATCTGAAGAGGAATTTATTTATGTTGAGCATGTCCATTATCAATGGATGTATTATTAGATGTGGTCATAGGGTTGCTGTGCTGCTGAATACCTGAAAAATTTGTCCATATATGCAGAGGCATTCATTCATGTCAAGTTGTGTCCTGTGCAAAAGCACCATCAATGATGCCATGACTGGGTGTGACTGCATTGTTGGTTTGCTGCTAAATAGCATATATATCCATATATCCAATGAGGCCTTTCACTTATATTGACTGTATTCTGTGCAAAATTACCATCAATGGTCCCATCACTGAGTGTGATTGCAGAGTTGGTTTGCTGCTAAACAGCATATATATCCATAATTCCAAAGAGGCCTTTCGCTTATATCGACTGTATTCTGTGCAAAATCACCATCAATGGTCTCATGACTGAGTGTGATTGTAGAGTTGGTTTGCTGCTAAACAGCATATATATCCATATATCCAAAGAGGCCTTTCACTTATATCGACTGTGTTCTGTGCAGAATCACCATCAATGGTCCCATGACTGAGTGTGATTGTAGAGTTGGTTTGCTGCTAAACAGCATATATATCCATATATCCAAAGAGGCCTTTCACTTATATCGACTGTATTCTGTGCAAAATTACCATCAATGGTCCCATGACTGAGTGTGATTGCAGAGTTGGTTTGCTGCTAAACAGCATATATATCCATATATCCAAAGAGGCCTTTCACTTATATCGACTGTGTTCTGTGCAGAATCACCATCAATGGTCCCATGACTGAGTGTGATTGTAGAGTTGGTTTGCTGCTAAACAGCATATATATCCATATATCCAAAGAGGCCTTTCACTTATATCGACTGTATTCTGTGCAAAATTACCATCAATGGTCCCATGACTGAGTGTGATTGCAGAGTTGGTTTGCTGCTAAACAGCATATATATCCATATATCCAATGAGGCCTTTCACTTATATCGACTGTATTCTGTGCAAAATTACCATCAATGGTCTCATGACTGAGTGTGATTGCGGAGTTGGTTTGCTGCTAAACAGTATATATATCCATATATCCAAAGAGGCCTTTCGCTTATATCGACTGTGTTCTGTGCAGAATCACCATCAATGGTCCCATGACTGAGTGTGATTGCAGAGTTGGTTTGCTGCTAAACAGCATATATATCCATATATCCAAAGAGGCCTTTCACTTATATCGACTGTGTTCTGTGCAGAATCACCATCACTGGTCCCATGACTGAGTGTGATTGCAGAGTTGGTTTGCTGCTAAACAGCATATATATCCATATATCCAAAGAGGCCTTTCACTTATATCGACTGTATTCTGTGCAGAATCACCATCAATGGTCTCATGACTGAGTGTGATTGCAGAGTTGGTTTGCTGCTAAACAGTATATATATCCATATATCCAAAGAGGCCTTTCACTTATATCGACTGTGTTCTGTGCAAAATCACCATCAATGGCCCCATGACCGAGTGTGATTGCAGAGTTGGTTTGCTGCTAAACAGCATATATATCCATATATCCAAAGAGGCCTTTCACTTATATTGACTGTATTCTGTGCAAAATCACCATCACTGGTCCCATGACTGAGTGTGATTGCAGAGTTGGTTTGCTGCTAAACAGCATATATATCCATATATCCAAAGAGGCCTTTCACTTATATCGACTGTATTCTGTGCAAAATTACCATCAATGGTCCCATGACTGAGTGTGATTGCAGAGTTGGTTTGCTGCTAAACAGCATATATATCCATATATCCAAAGAGGCCTTTCACTTATATCGACTGTATTCTGTGCAAAATTACCATCAATGGTCCCATGACTGAGTGTGATTGCAGAGTTGGTTTGCTGCTAAACAGCATATATATCCATATATCCAAAGAGGCCTTTCACTTATATCGACTGTATTCTGTGCAAAATTACCATCAATTGTCTCATGACTGAGTGTGATTGCGGAGTTGGTTTGCTGCTAAACAGTATATATATCCATATATCCAAAGAGGCCTTTCACTTATATCGACTGTGTTCTGTGCAGAATCACCATCAATGGTCCCATGACTGAGTGTGATTGCAGAGTTGGTTTGCTGCTAAACAGCATATATATCCATATATCCAAAGAGGCCTTTCGCTTATATCGACTGTATTCTGTGCAGAATCACCATCAATGGTCTCATGACCGAGTGTGATTGCAGAGTTGGTTTGCTGCTAAACAGTATATATATCCATATATCCAAAGAGGCCTTTCACTTATATCGACTGTGTTCTGTGCAAAATCACCATCAATGGTCCCATGACCGAGTGTGATTGCAGAGTTGGTTTGCTGCTAAACAGCATATATATCCATATATCCAAAGAGGCCTTTCACTTATATTGACTGTATTCTGTGCAAAATCACCATCACTGGTCCCATGACCGAGTGTGATTGCAGAGTTGGTTTGCTGCTAAACAGCATATATATCCATATATCCAAAGAGGCCTTTCACTTATATCGATTGTGTTCTGTGCAAAATCACCATCAATGGTCCCAGGACTGGTTGTGATTTTACTGTTGATATCCTGTTGAATAACTGATAGATCCATATATTCAAAATATATTTCTTTATGTTGACTGTGTCTTGTGCAAGATGATATCAATAGTCCCATGATTGAGTGTGTATATAGGGTTGCTGTGCTGCTGAACAGCTGACTAAGTTTGTCCATACCAACACGAATGAATGCCTTAGAGGCATTCATTCATGTTAGATGTCTCCTGTGCAAATTGACCTGACAGAGCAAATTCTTTGAATCAAGAGCATTTTATTTAAATTTCACTAATGATTCTCTTCTTGAAATGTTTCCCTTTTGTAACCTTTAACAATGGACCCCAAATTTGTGTGAAGAAATATGAATCATTTTTCACTGAGTCTCCTTGTAACTGATCACATAATCGTTTCTATAATAAACTTCTACAAAGTAATAGTGCATCTGCTTGTGATTCAAGTCTATACTAATGAGTTTAATCCTTCACTATTATAGTATTTACCTTCAGTATCTTCCTTTTCTTCCTCTTCAGTGTGCCATGTCCCTTCAGAATATAGATGATCATGGCTCTCCACTATTTCCTATCCTTTGTAATTCTTAATATATTTTGTCTTTTTATCTCTTCTAAACATTTTTTTACCATTCATTTATTCAAGTTCACTTGTCAGATCATGCATTGTTTTCCTCTATTTATCTTGCCTTCAATCTGCAAGTATCAAATTTTCTAAGCCCTCTTTCTTCATTATGTACCCTAACAATTTCTTTCTGATTCAAATCTCTTCTTCATCTGTGAGCAGATTGTTTAGCATTAGAACAGATATTTCATAAAAGTTCAGTACTCTTTTTGTTGCTTCTAGCAAAATTTTCCCATTTCTAAATGCTCTACTTAGCTTTTGGAATGCATCTTTGGATGTCCCAATGCACCTTCAAATAGGTAAAAAATATTGAAAAATGTTTTGTGTACTGGATTGCATTTTCTTTCACTAAATCATCATCAGTTGCTACTGACAGCTGGATGTGATGTGTACTGCCTGACTTTACTCTTTCTCCAAATTTACTATACACACTGTCTCAGAGTTTCATGTCATTTTACTGTGGAAAGGAATTACAATAAATTAAATTTTATCTATCAGAGTTACATATTTTCAAAAGTAACTATCTGCTTACATATTTCAAGACTTTACTACAAGAGTAAGGAAATGTTCATTAATATAAGTCCTCTTAAAACTGAAAAAGATAATACATTTAACAATAAATAAAAACAGTTTTAATTTTGCACAGAATAATTCTTATAGGGTAAGTAATATGTAGCTTGGTTTTTAAGAATACACATGACTAGATTTACCATTCTAGGCTTAATTATATATTTATCTATTGTGGCATGATAGTGTAGCCAGCTTATTTCATGATAACGAATTTAATAGTGTACTGATGCTGATGTGCCATTGTGATGCAGTGAATATTGGCTTCAAATAAGGAATCTGAGAGCCGACTTTGAATTCCACTTGAATTGGTTGCATTCACTTATGCACAAATATCTTTTGAAAAGGTATTAATCCGTCACTTCTCCTTTCAGCTATGGGTTAAATAGCAGGACAGATTGGGTTCTCTAGCCTTGGTTGGCAACCAGTCTACTACAGAAAGTAATGGCAACCTACTGCAGGAAAAATCTTCAGCACAGTCAGTCATGTCTTCTTCAAGGCATGATCACCCAAGCATGTATCATGTATATGACTTAACTGACAGACTGACCGATGATGATCCTCATTGGGAACTGTATAACTATAACTTTATTCCAGACTAAATTAAACTTTTGATAATGTTAGTGAACCTGATGTACCAGTGAGTACTAACAATGCTCACTGAGTGACACATGAATGAATCTATGCATAAAATTGCTTCAGCCAATAAATATTCATTAGTTTTTCTTGTATTTTCATTAATTCTGCTTTATGAATTGTTTCCTTCACAGAATGAAAAGTTTCCTCCTGCTCCGTTCTTTAATCCACGCAAAAGACTACGAAAGGCTGTTGTTGCAGATCCTAATGCTGATCTGGAAAATCAAGGTGGGTAAGAAATGTATGCTTAACAAGAGGACTAGATGAGTGGGCATAAAAACCTGGGTGATCAGTATCCTAATAGCACCCCACTCGTGCTTTGGGTTGGGTGCATATCAGTATAGTTGCAGTATAAAAAAAATGGTTGGCTCTGTGAGTGATAAAGAAATCCATCTCAACCCAAGCAGATCAGCATTCTCACAAGCCTTTTGTCGATCTAGTTGTTGTTAAGCATATCAAGTCAGTCGTTCATTTTCTTCTTTGTTGTTGATTAATTTTGGCTCTGGTTTCTTCTTTTCTTGTGTAAAGGCTTTTATGAATGTATTATGATTTCATTTCAAATCAGTGTTTTCCTTCTCTTCAGTGAGTCAATGAAGATTTCAATTCTTGTAATTACAATCTGTAATCTGATGCCACTTGTAACTGGTATTATGTCTGCAAAAATATTTATGCTGAAAGTATTTTGAGGGTCTCTGCTTGGGTATTTGAAAAACAGGAAGCTGGGAAGGGCTATACTTGCTTATCTTCTGAAAGAACATGTTATATAAAGAAAGAGAAAAGGTGAGATTTGTGTAACTAAATGCAGATTCTACCATGAGCCAAACTGAAGAAGTTTTAAGACCATATTATGTTGAAACACTGTTTTCTATATGATCACTGAATGTTAAGCAATGTTAAGCCTGATCAATATCTAGATAGGTGACTGCTTGGGAATACCAGATGGCATAAACTTGGTAGGCAGGTTAGGTTTAAGGCTCAAAGTTCAGGAAACAATGGTCTAGTGGATAAGAGCATGGTTTGTGAATTTGGTGATATAGTGATTGCAAGTTCAACCCCTGTATTAGGCTGTATGTACTTGCAAGCAGGCAAATTAAAATTAGAAACTACATGATATCCCTAGCCATGAGCAGTGGAATTGGAACAGTCCAACCCAGAGATTAAATAATGGGTCCAGATCAGAATTCCCTGTAGCTTACCCAAATCAATATACAAGTGAGGATGGCTGGAGATAACAACAACAAAGATGAGGACAAAAATCCAAATAATAATATTCTATTTATTCTTATTTTACATTCTTATTCTACATTTTTATTCTTCATTCATATTCTATTTATTCTTATTCTATGATTGTAGAATAAGAATAAATAGAATAAGAATGTTAAATAAGAATAAATAGAATAAGAATGTAGAACAAGAATGTAGAACAAGAATAGATAGTATAAGAATGTAGAATAAAAATATAGAATAAGAATAGAATAAGAATGTAGAATAAGAATAAATAGAATAAGAATGTAAAATAAGAATGTAGAACAAGAATAGATAGTATAAGAATGTAGAATAAAAATACAGAATAAGAATAGAATAAGAATGTAGAATAAGAATAAATAGAATAAGAATATAAAATAAGAATGTAGAACAAGAATAGATAGTATAAGAATGTAGAATAAAAATAAATAAAATAAGAATGTAGAATAAAAATGAAGAATAAGAATAAATAGAATAACAATGTAGAATAAGGATAGAAGAAGAATGTAGAATAAAAATGCAGAATAAGAATAAATGATGGAAGAAAATAGAGTTAAAAGAACAACAACAGTAATAAAAAGACCAATAATATTTATTGTCATTTATTAAACCTTGATAACAAATAAAAGCATGATGAGAAAAGATAATTTCTGTCTGAATTTCTTGGATGAGAAGTTATCCTTATAATTTACATATCTCAAAGACCCTGTTTGGTTTTAGGGAAAAGGAAGGGAAAAGAAAGAAAAGGAAGATACAGGAGGTGATAACACTCTCATGTGCTTAATGTCTGCTTTAGTGAAATAAAAAACCTTGTCAGTTTTTAATCTTTTCATTTGTATTGTATAATTTTGGGAGAAAATCCATTAGCATTTTGAGATGTAGAAGTGGCAAGAAGCATATTCTTTCATTAACATTCATCAGAATATTCAAGTAGGAAAACCATGAAATTTTTACCAGTACAACTACTTATTATTATTATTATTATTATTATTATTATTATTATTATTGATAGTAGTATTAGTTTAGCACTTTTTACATGCAGGCTGTGGATTAACCCCTTTAGTTTTGCTAAAGACACCTCTTGAGTTTTATAAAATGTCAAATATTTCTTTTTAATTTCCTTTTTTAACTCTTGCTTCCAGATGTAGTCGAATGTAGAATAAGTATTCAGTTGCTGAGGTATGTTCACTTCCTTGACCCTCTGCTGACTGTTGAACTCTCTCACATATGCACATACATATATGTGTGTCTCATACAAATTTGTTTCTCTCTCTCTCTCTCTCTCTCTCTCTCACACACACACACACACACACTTTTATAGCTAGTTACAATGTCTTTTCCTTTCATTTCAATTGTGTACACATGTAATTCCTTTTGTTAGTACCATGCATCATTGTTTGTTTGAAATACTGTTTTGTGTTACTTATTTTAACTCAGACTTACATGAGTCCACCAATAATGTTATTGGAACAAATATTCCAAGAGTTCATAAATATTTACAATATAATGTGCACATACTCACAGGGATAGTGTAAAATCCCAGTACAAAATGGTGACTAATCTTTCCCAAACGTACTATTATCTTACAACATAACTATTGTTCTCGTCTTTGTTGTTGTTATCACAACATTTCAGCCTATTTGTCCTCCTGCCTTCATCAATCTACAAGAAATTCTGAACAAAACAATTTAGCTAATCTACAGGGATAGGCTATTCTCTTCCCACTGCTCATGATTCAGGATATCTATTTGGGTTTCTCATTTTTAGTATTTGATGAGTGTTATGTTCAAATACCTTTGGGAAAAGTATTAATCCATCAATTCTCCCTCCAGCTATGGGTTAAATGGCAGGACAGATTGGGTCCTGTAGCCTTGGTTAGCAACTAGTCTACCACAAAGAGCAATGGCAACCTACTGCAGGAAAATCTTCTGCCCAGTTAGTCATGTCTCAAAAGAGACATGATTGCCCAAGCATGTATCATGTATGGCTCTTAACTGACTGACTGAATATAATAGTTGGAAACATAATTAAAGGCTCTACATGGCAAAAAGTGGTGGATTGGTTTTCTATTGTTATGCAGTAAGAAAATAATCCCCCTAGAATAAGTACACATTAATATAATCAGAAATTAAAGCTTCTGTTGGACCTAGTGGGGGATCTGTTTTCTATTGTTAGGAAGTAATAAACTGATCCCCACTAATTACTACTTATTAATATAATGATATAATCCATCTCTTCTCCATCCAGCAATGGGTTGAATAGCAGGACAGATTGGGATCTATAGCCTTGATTGGCAACCGGTCTACCACAGAAAGTAATGACAACTTACTGCTGGAAAATCTTCTACCCAGTCAATCGTGTCCCTTTCAAGACATGATTGCCCAAGCGTGTACCACATATGGCACTTAACCAACTGATATTTAGTACTGCTCATTTATTGCTTGACATGTTTCCACTGAGTCCAAGTATACTGCTCAGCACAGGGATGGAACTCATAATTAATATGTTACCAAATTCATGAATCAACAGTTTAACCCACAGGGTTACTGTCCCATGGCTGAAAGGTTGTGATAATAACAACAAAACTAAAGACAGTTGTCCAACTGTTAACAGTATAAATAATGGTAACTCCTCGTAGCAGAAATTTAAACAGAAATTATTTTATCCCTGCTACAAAAAAATGATGTCATATTTTCTTAAGCCCATTCTATTCCTGGATGATTTTCATATGTGTCCTCAAATGTATTTTTCCAATTATTATATTACTATGTAGTAATTCTGGAATGGGATCATTTTCTTAATTGACATTAAAAAGTCAATCCTCCACTTTTAGTTCTATAGAATCTTATACTAATAATAGAAAAATTGTGGCATATATGTTTTGTTTATTACTATTAAAAGGTTTCCACATGTAATCTTGAAATTACTTTTATCAAAAATATTTGATTGAGCCTCTGATGTAATGGGTAGCATCCTAGAATGAGAAATCAGAGACATTTTTGAATTCCAGTGGCATTTATTGTATTCATATACATGAAAATACCCTTGTAAAAAGTATGAATAGCTTTCTGTTTTATCCCCCAGCTGTGAGTTAAATAGTAGGGCAGACTGGGCTCTTTAGCCATAATTGGCATCCTGTATAAGAGAAGGACAATGCTGAAATCAATACTGGTTAAGTTTTAAAAAACTACTATTACTACTACTACTACTTGCTAATGAAAGCATAGCATCAATTTCTAGCATGCTGAGAACTGTAAACCCATACCCCTCAGGGAATCTACAGAACTTGTGATCTGTGATTCCATACTCCTTGGGCAGTCTATGGAACTTGATAGTTAAGACCCCAAACCCACGAGGGAGTTTACAGAACTTGAGTAAATAAATGTGTTGGAATTTAGGAGGGGAGATCAATTTCTCATTTAAATTTTTAAGTATATTTTCCCAATTACTATAGTTGTATTCTGCTTGTTCTTAAGAGTTGATTTTTTTCTTTCTTAATTCCAGTTGAATTCATTTCATTCATTCATGCACAAATACCCATGGTAAAAGGATTAATCCATCTCTTCTCTCTCCAACTATGGGTTGAATAGCAGGACGGACTGAGTTCTATAGCCTTGGTTGGCAGCAAGTCAATCAGAGAAAGTAATGGCAACCCATTGCAAGAAAATCTGCTGCCTAGTCAGTGATGTCTCTTTCGAGACATGATCGCCCAAGCATGTATCATGTACAGCAATTAACTGACTAACTTTATAAACATTTTCAGTCTAACTTTATCATAGGTACCTCCACTAATTCACTGAAAAAAGCAGCATAGTATGAATAAAAAGACCCTAAACTTAACAAAAATAAACTTTTTCCATCAAAATCTTTATGTTATTATTAAGAGGAAAGATCAAAGTATGTTTAATTATTTAAAAAAATTTTTTAATACTTTTTAACATGTTTGAAATTTTGGTAAAAATTTTTGTTTTGTTAGCGGGTAATCAAATCATGACGAGAGTTTTTTTTTTTTTCGGTGAAAACACATTAATTTGGAAATTCTTGCAAAAATCTTTGTTAGATTTTAATGAAACTTTCAGGACATATTCACAGATGTATTAAATTATTTTTTATTTTATTATTTTTTTCAATTTATTATTTTTAGAAAACCTTGGTAAAAATCTTTTTTTTTTTTACATGTTATCCAAATGCCCAAATAAAATCATGCATTTTTAAGAAATTAAATTTTATTTTGGAAATTTGATTTATTAGTTAAATGCAAGACTCTTTGGAGAATGTAAATCATCTATTACTTTTTTCAAACAGTTGGCCATTTTTTCAAAAAATCTGCTCCGAATAGTAAAATAAAAAAACGCAATAAGACTATGACATTATTTAATTAGATAAGCTTTTAATTGCTTTTATAAATAATATCTATTAAGGACATTACAAACTGAAGAAAAAAAGATTTTTGAAGAATAATGAAATTTTAAAAGAATTGCTTTAATTTTTTCTTTTTTAATTATAATAATTTATAAAATTTCAAAAATGTTTTTAAAATTCTACAAAGACTTGTGGTGGTTAGGTTTTTAAGTTATTTAGTGAAACATATATTTACTAATTAAAAATTGAAAATTTTAATACAAATCGTCATGACATTGTATTTTTAAAACAATTTAAACAATTTTTTATGTATTTAAATTTTATTTTTTGTACAGTATTTTCTGTGTTACATTAAAAGCTTATTTGTTTCACGGTTTCTTCCCCTAACAGGAAAAAATTTGGGCAATTATGGTCATCATACTTAACTTAACTCGCCATCACACATCAATCATTTGCAGGAAAGATCAGAAATATCAATGCTCTGTGATTAAGAAATAGTTTTATTCTAAATTTCATGCTAAAAATAAGTAATACTTGTGTCAATTAGATTAATTTAACTTTAAATTTGCTAATTTTCCCAAAATAACGTGTCACAGATGTATATCTTATTTTTGCAAGATTTTTAAAACCGAGAATTAAGTTTTGTCTACAAATGTTTCGTTCGCTCAAAATTTGCCAAAAAATTAAAAAATTTTAAAAAATCTCAAAGTTTTATATTCCAAATCAATATAATTCCTGTTTGAAATATAGCAGAGTAGTTTGCTTACTGGAAATAGTAAATTTAATCATTTAGCTTTCAATTAAAACTAAAATAAAAGTTTCAAGAAAACCTTTTTTTTTTATTATTTTAAAACATTCCGTTTAAAACTTAGTTATCGAAAATAAGTGGCAGTACCTACTTTAAGAGACTGCTAAGAGTGCAAGGGAAATAATTCAAAAGTCTTTTAGAGTCGTCTCCCTATAAACAAAAAAATGAAGGGAAAAAATATGCAAAATGTATCACATTATTATCCTTCCCTTCCTCCCTCCCTCTCTCTCTCTTTCTCTCTCTCTCTCTTTCTCTCTCTCCAAATATAGAACGAAAGTCCAGTGCTTTCTGAATTCTGTTGAGGTCTAATAAAAACTTGATGAATTATATAATTATTTCAAATCTTCCTACAATTTTAGTATATATATATATATATATATATATATATATATATATATCTTATAGTTTAGAACATGTACAAATTATAATTTACTACAAAATTGTACATTTGGTTTTGACATCGAAAAAAGAATGTCTCATCAGGTAGTTAATAATGATGGCACCATCATTACTATATTAGTAAATTTTAATTTGTACATGTTCTAAACTTATAATAAATATTCATTGCTCTATTACTATATTAAGCACTGTTTTAAATTAATGTTTTGAACATTGTTAATGCTTTCTTCATTCTCCACCCATGTCTATTGAACAGGTGAAGAGGCTCATCCCTTGTTTCCTGTTTAGGATGTGGTTTTCAGTTTTCTCTTTTCCAATCTTTTCACTCCTTTTTCTTTTTTATTTTTTCCAATTGGAGTAGATAGACTAAACTATCACCCGGTTCACACTCCACCCATGTCTATTGAACAGGTGAAGAGGCTCATCCCTTGTTCCCTGTTTAGGATGTAGTTTCCGGTTTTCTCTTTTCCAATCTTTTCACTTTCACGTAGCCCCCTGCACATCAGTGGCCTTACCGCCTTGCTCAGGGTGATATGATTAAAAAAAAAAAAAAAATATATATATATATATATATATATATATATATATATATATAAAGGTAGCACTCTCTTTGGTCAAAATTCAGTTCTTTGGTGATGAGATTGGAATGACTCATCCAGGCCTGGGTGATGACATTGCCTCCTGACTATATCGACAAGATCCAAATGAATCCAGGGCATTACATTTGGAGCCGTCTGGGTTGCAGGATTTGCCTGAAAGTTGTCAGTGTTGACGGCCAACCACTTTCTGGGCTTCACTGGTTTTCCATAGCCTTTTCCATGTTTGGACATGACTACAAGACAGCAGAGGTTTAAAATCAGAGTTTTATTTTTCATAGATGGACTGCTTTCCTAGGTAGTCAAACTCCATCTCCCCAAAACACCTGGTTATGAGCTGCTAGTTGTCTACCTTTGCCTATTCTCTGATTTAGAGTCGACTTAGTTGTCAGAGTTTAGACATATTATGGAAATAACTATATCCAGTGCAATATTATCATAATCGAAAAGACACTCAATAAAACTATAGAAAGCATGTTTCATTCTACTTGTAATGACAACCATAGATGTGCTTTTTGGCCCTGGGGATAAGATGAATGCAACTTCTATTTATAAACTTCAGACAACACTGTAAACACATCATTGTAGTTTGTCAGAATTCATGGCAGTTTCTGATTTATTTACTAACAACACCAACACTATAAACAGAAGATAATTAACCACAAAGAATTTCCTGCTCTGTTTAAAAATAAAATAGTGGTACAAATCTTACTAATTAATCCATAGATGGAGAGAAGAGGTAGATTAATACCTTTCTTAAGGATATTTGCATGTAAGTGAATACAACAAACCCACATTAATCAGAACTTGGCTCCCCAATTAACAATTCTGAGCCATTATTCATTATAGGACCTTTGCAACTGGTACCATGTAACTCAATGCTATCTGCATTGTATTATTTGGAAAGCAAACAGATAATTCTCAGTAACTGTCATTACTTGAAAGATGCTAGGACACAATCAATATTGCAGTCTGATAATCCTTTGTCATGGGACCAATCTAGTATTCATGTTCGTTTAAATAAATTCACTTCTTTAAATTGTTTCAATTGTTTAAAAGCAAGAAAATCAATATTTTGAAGATCAAAGTTGACTGGAAAGTAAGATCAAGTCTTTGAATATCAAAGTTGACTGGAAAGCAACAAGATCAATTTTTTGCAGATCAAAGTTGATTGGAAAGCAATAAGCTGGAAGAGAAATCCACAATAACAACTTGAACTTGATTTTTGTAGTTTCTTAAAAACATAGCACTGATTTGATGGTCTGATATCATCTACTCTGCTTCTAAGTCTTCATCTTAAATAATCTGTAATATTTTCATTATATATTTTAATGTAGAACACAAGATCTTGTATATAGGATTGTATTTTGTTCCACTCTGGACATTGTCAATCACCATCAGTCAGTGTGTGTTGCTGCTTTGAAGCCTTTTCCAACATGGACTATATATTCTTACAACAATCTTTGAGTAGGTTTTTATATATTTTATAATATATAATTTAGTTTGATTGACCATGTGTTTACATATCAGTGGCACTAACCAGGTGAAGCACAAATCCACAGAGTCTATTCTGGTATTGCCTGGGTTCAGTCACATACTATAAATCAATCAGTTATGTACAGAACCTGGTATGCTTTCAAGAAGCTTCTTATATTTTCTCTTGTCTCTGGGAAAAAAATTTAACAAGATTAAAAAACCAATTATTACACATTTGGATTACAATACTAGAAGTTCTTTAGGCTCTTAAATTTTACTAAAGTGTGTACTGAATTTTTGTTTTTTGTTTTTTTTGTTTGTTTGTTTTTTTGTTTTTTTGTTTTTTTTTGTTTTGTCTCAATGTTGTTTTTCTGCTTTTCCCAATGAACGCCATGAATTATCTGAAAAAGCATGTTACCTTTCTTTTCTTCTCCTCATAACTCTATTCTCAGTTTGGACCAAGAAAAAGATTTACAGTGTTAATATACCATTATTTTTTTATACCATTATTCTTTTGGTTTTTGTTGCTTATAGAAGGATTTCTTTATTCTTTAATAAAGGAAAGATTTCCATTCAAAATAAATATCATGACTAATGCTAGATGTCAATTCCAATTGAGAAAAAATCTCTTTATCCACCTCACCTTAGCGCTTCTTTTATTTTTAATTTATATGCCTTCATCTTTATCAGGTGGAAATGACTACAGCCTGAATTATTATATTTGACAGCTTGTTAAATGAACATTTTTTCTAAAAATGGCTAAAAATAACTGTTGAATAACTTATGTGTAATGATAAAGTCTCTTCTAAGCTAAAAATAGACTAAATAAAGACGACCTTTGCTTTTATGAAGCCTACATTACTTGGGGAGGATGTGTGTCGCGGTGCAGTGGATATCGGCTCATAATGAGAAATCAGAGGGCTGAGTTTAAATTCCAGTTGAATTCATTGCATTCACTTATGCACAAATACCCTTGGGAAGGTATTAATCCATCTCTTCTATCCAACTATGGGTTAAATAGCAGGAAAGACTGGGTTGTTTAGCCTTGGTTGGCAACCAGTCTACTACAGAAAGTAATGGCAACCTACTGCAAGAAAATCTTCAGCCCTGACAGTCATGTCTCTTTTGAGATATGATTGCCCAAGTGTATATCATGTATGCCACTTAATTTACTGACATTCAGTCAGTTAAGTGCCATATGTGAAACACGCTTGGGCGATCATGTCTCGAAAGAGACATGACTGACTGGGCAGAAGATTATCCTGCAGTAGGTTGCCATTGCTTTCTGCGGTAGACTGGTTGCCAACCAAGGCTATAGAACCCAATCTGTCCTGTTACTGACATTACTTGGGACAAATATTGTTCTTCTGAAAATTGTGAAAACTGATAAGATAAATTAATTTCCTGTTTGATGTGTCAATCTACTCAGAATCAGTTTTTCTTGGTCTTAGTTTTTGGTATTTTCTAGCAGTGACTTTCCAGTCATTTTTTAACTTGGTTTTGATGCAAATTTAATTGTCTATCAATTTAGACAGAATTCAGTCCAGCTTCTCAAACCAAGAAATAAGGACTGTCTGGCAAGTATCCATTCATAATATATTTACAACCTAATAATTGTGAGTCCAATCCCTGATCAAGGTAGTTCAGTTTTAACCTCAGTGTGACACTATTTCTGATGCTGAGAATGGAAAAAAAGAAAGAGAGAAGAAAAGGAGAAGAAATAATAATTGAATATTTTTTCTTTCTTCTTCACTTGCTAGAAGCTGAGTAAAAGATATGTTGAGACCACCCAGGAAAAATAGGTAAAGTTTTTATGACTCCTGAGTGCTGGCTACCAAGTTAGATAAAAGATTCTTATCACAAAAATCAAGCCATTTTTGCAAAAAGTGAGTTTTCCTATTATTGAAAAGTTAAACAACCATTGATAAAGACAGCAGTAGTCTAAAGAAACAAACTTGCCCAGGGCAGAGGGGATTTTATAACCCAATAGAGACAGCCACCAGCACCACCCAGACAAAAAAAGAGATAAAAATTCTGTTATCTTTATTTATTTTCTTTATGGAATTTTGAGATGCTGATAGTTAAAAAAGCATATGGTTTTCTTTTCAACCAGTCAGATAATTTCTTCCAATGATTGAAATGATAAAAGTACAGATGCAAAATGACTATACATTGAAAGATTCGAGGAAAAAAGGCAGTGGTGGTTAGGCACTCACACAAGAGAGAAAAGGATATGGATGATCAGATGACCAATGAGAAAATGGGCCACAGTAGATTTCCAGAAAGTCAGGGAAACATTTCATGTCCCCTTGAGCAATAGTAAGAGGCACTCACATAGGAAAGAAGGAGACAAGGTTGATCAGGTCACCAAAAGAAGAATTGCTTATTGGTCAATTGAAAATGGTATGCGTACCCAAAGTACATCACAACCACCCCCACTTCCTCCTGTTATTCCCTATGTCTAACCACTACTTTCTCTTTACCTTCCCCTATGTAGCCCCATGCGCAATAGTGGCAGTGGAATGCCTTGCTTGGGGTGAGATGATTAAAAAAAAAAAAAATGTAAGACTCAATATATGCGGGAGTACATGAATTTTCAGAGAGTACTGTTGAGTACCTTAGAGTTGAACCAGTATGCTGTGAGTTAACATGGGATACATGTTGTCACATCACTGCCTACTTTTAAAGAACCTTCAACTTTAGCCTGATGCTAGACCAACCAACTTTGATAAAGTGTTACATCCTGTAGAAGACATGGGTTAGAATTATAGTTGTCTGCATGCAAGAGTGATAAACTCTAACCAAATACTGTACCAAACAGAACATATGTACATAAACTCTTTATTGTTAATTTTACAAAGATTTCCTTTTCTTATTGTGACTCCCAGCTCTGTCTGGATCATCAATGCAGTGGATTTTCAGTGACTTTCAACCTAAACTGGCTTTGTGATCAATCAAATACAACATGCGCAGAGCCTGTTTTAGAACAAAATGATCGACTATCAATCAGCGATGGAGAATTTGGGCATCAACACGAAGGACTGGAGGGGGTTCACATCAGTGGAAATATAGTAAGCAATAACTGAGTAGTAATGAAAGACTAAGACAAGATATCTCTGAGCATGGACAGCAGAATGAGAAAAGTCAGTACAATTATAATCACTACGGAAAAGTAACCACAAAATGCAAGACTATATTTTTAAAGTACATTTTTAGAGTATGTTTTGAGAGTACATTTTTAAAGTACATTAATGAGTGTACATCAGATAAAACTGGTGTATAGAGAAGAATGACAAGAAATTTTTTTTTTTATGAATTTAAAAGAATTGATAATGATAGTGGCAATATAAGCCATTTCCTTATAAGGAGAATTTGGCATTCATTTATTAGGCAGCCATGTTGTATACCCACTTTGACAGAAATAAAACTTGAACCAATTTGACGATGATTAAAACTGGGACACAAAATTTGATTATCTTCTCACAGGGGCTTACGGCCATATCGCGTTGAATACACCGATTCTCACTCGATCACCGAAGTTAAGCAACATTGAGCCTGGTCAGTACTTAGATGGGTGACCACTTGGGAATACCAGGTGCTGTAAGCGTTAAGTGACGGATGTGCATTGTGGTGCAGTGGATATCGGCTCAGAAAGAGAAATCGGTGAGCCGAGTTCAAATTCCAGTTGAATACCCTGCATTCACTTAAGCACTGGTACCCTTGGGAAAGATATTAATCCATCCCTTCCCTCCAGTTATGGGTTAAATAACAGGATAGGACTTTGGGACCCTGCCCTTAAAAACAAATCCCAATGAATCTTGATACTCAAAAAGAAAAAAGTATTACTAGACACAAAAAAACCTTATATAAAAACAACAATAAATTGTTGAAAGAAAAAGGTATTACCAGCAATAAATAAGTAAATAAAAATTTAGTTGGCAATAAATGACCCACCGAGATTGATTTGCTATAAAACAACCAACCAACCAACCAACAAATTCTTCTCACAGGCAAAATGACGGGTAGCAACATGTAAATATAAATAAAAGTATACAGCACATTTTTATTCACTTCTTCGGCAACTTGGTTGTGGAGTGGAGTAGAGGTTGGTCAGAGGTAGGCACATGCACACATGAGGGAAGCTGGCAGGCTGTGCCCGATACAAAACAATCTGACTTCAATTGCTGACCGTTAAACTCTCTGAACTGACTTCACCTCTCTTTTAAATAGGCCAGCTTCATCCAACACGTCACTTTCACTGCATTTTGCTAAATTTCAGGCATGTACATTCTTGTCCCTAACCCCAATGTGTTTGTCAAAACAAAATCTAGTCTGCACCTGGGTTTCACACTCACTGACATTTCAAGACAACTTTTTTTTCCAAATTTTGCAATACAAATACACATCTAGGAAAACTTTTATACTGTAGTAAATGAATATATAACAGCCAGTGATGCTTTTGGTTGAAATTTATAAAATCGTTCTATTAAAACAATTCTTCAGGAAAATAGGTTTCTCAAGTCAAGTTGGTTTTATCAACTTTTCTCGTATTCATTGGACTTTCCTTCTTAACCTTTAATTTGAAGCAGTGTGGAATGTTGACATCTTGAATATATTGTTTTCTCTTTGAATTGCATGTGTTACCAATTTTAGCTGTTGCTGCTGTTGAAAGTCCTCAAGTCATGCGGGTTCTATCGTCTGGTGAAGTTCTTTGTTTTGGATCTTCTGGCACCAATCTACAATATTCAAAGAAGGATGGTCTTCAACAAAAATCCAAAGGCTTCACTTGCTCAAAGCCATTTTTTCTTATTGATCTTAGAAAGTAGTTGTTTACAGCTCACAGTTTAGATATTTCTGAACAGGTTTGTTGCCATCCATATGTAAATCTTGATCTATTTAAGACTTGAATTTTCAGGCTAATGTTGTGTTTTTGTAGCAACTTGTGGTGTTGGGAGAAACTACCTCTAGCACAGCCTATTCTATGTTTAGTTTCCTTTTTTCCTACATTAAATTTGAAAATTAAATACAAAGACTGTAAAACATGGGTTAATTAATGTCATGATTCCACAGAACTGAACTTTATATGCAATCTATTGAGAATTTATTCTCATGGACACAAAAAAATTGATTATTTTAAAATCCCCCACAAACTACTGTGGGTTGTAATTTGTACAGGCCTGGTTTGAAAGTATAGATCAAATAGTGTGTTTAGTTTGAAATTCACTCAAGTTTAGCCAGATCGAGAGATACCTGAGGAAGTATGCACTATCATCAGGTATGTAATGATTATTAGAGTGAATAAAATGATTTCCTACATCATAGGATTATTACAAATTATGTTATTTATATGTTTTTCATTTTTTTCTTCATTTTTTTGCAGAAATTGATTGGGACAGTTCCTTTGAAAACAACAATTACAACATGAATAGAAAAGGTCAAAACTGGGGCCAGCTGTGTTACCCTGAACAGAAGGCCTCTTATTCCTCTGAAAATTATTCAGCTACTTTTACATCTGGACAACCAAGATTATCAAATCAAAGTAAGACAACATATCATAAAAGCAAATCAATTGGTGGCTTCTCTTATGTTGTTAAGAGCCACAGGGTCAAATCCTGCTGAATGACACACATTTTCCTAACAAAATTTCTCATAAATAATCAGGCCAATAGAAATGTATATATAAATATACTGTTTAATTAAAAAGCAGAATATCTACTCAAATACAAGTATCAATTAAAAATAATGTTAGTATGACAAATACTGAATTCTCCTAGATTGCTTTATGCCATTTCATTTTCAAAACTACTTTTTTCCATGAAAATATTATTATTTTTAATACAAATTTAATACTTATTATAGAAAAGCAAAAAAAAAAAAAAAGAAAAATAGACAAAAAATTGAATCAAAATACTACTTTCGGATATTAAAAAGCAAAAACAAACTCTTCCACAATTTTTACAGCTTACTTTTTAATTTATCAGACAGACAAATGCCAAATAAAAATTTTGCATATATGTATACATGTAAAGTTTCATGCAGGCCTGTCATGTCTGTCTGTTTTTTTTTTCTCTGTCTGTCTCTGTAGACAAGATATCTAAGGACCCACTGGATGGATTTGGATGAAACTTTCAAGGATGATTAGCCTCATGACCAGCATTAGATTTTGGAATTGATTCAATACAGGATGGAGTTTCTGGTTTATTTTCCGTTTTTTTTTTTTCACTGCTATTTTTAGTACCTTTCATGGTTCATTTTAAGTGTGCATTTAATTTTGTAAGTGGTTGAGTTCATTTTTTGTATTTTCACACTTAAGACCAGTAAAGTTCATTGCAGTTATTCTCATTTTAATAATCACTGAGATGATGTTGATATTACCTTTTTTTTTTTTTTTTTTTTTTTTTAAATCATCTCACCCCAGGCAAGGCATTCCACTGCCACTATTGCGCATGGGGCTACATAGGGGAAGGTAAAGAGAAGGAGTGGATAGACATAGGGAATGTCAGGAGAAAGGTGATAGATGAGTAAGGATAGCGAGGATGAGTGTCGGGCAGATGGGAAGAGTGTTTGATAGAATGGGAGCAGGTTAGTGTGTTAGGAGGTGTCTATTGACCTTACATTTAAACTCCTGGAGATTGTAGCCGTCGGGGAAGCAATCTTTTGGAAGAGAATTCCACAGTCGGGAAGTGCGAGGAAAGAAACTGTTGGAGTAGAAGTTACGGCTGCATTTTATCGATTTCACTGTAAAAGGGTGGGATCTAGTTGCTAATCTAGTATCTCGTGCAAATTCGTATTTAGAGGGCACCAGTGATCTAAGTTCATCGGAGCAGAAGCCGTGAAAGTATTTATAGAAGAGACACAGCGAAGCCACGTCTCGCCGGTGGGAGAGAGACTGCAGGCGGTCTGCCAAGTCGGTATCTATCACATTACAGACCCTCCTCTGAACCTTATCGAGAAGCCCGAGGAGAACAGCAGGGGCACCCGACCAGATATGGCAGCAGTATTCAATGCACGGGCGGATGGTAGATTTGTAAATGTGCAGGATAGATTTAGACGGAAAAAACTTCCGGGCCCTACACAGAGAACCGACTTTCATAGCAGCGGATTTAGCAATGGATTCGATATAGTCATTCCATTTGAGGTCCGCTGAAAGTGTGAGACCAAGGAGGCGTAGTGTTTTACTCTCTGGGAGGCAAGCCTGGTCCATGCTAATGGGAGGTAGGTGAGATTGTCGATGATGGTTAATTGAGAGTAGCTTCGTTTTAGAAGCATTAAAATTTACTAGCCATTTCTTACCCCAGTCCAATATGGATTGGAGGTCTTTTTCAATCTCGGCTGCAAGTTTAGCTTTGACGCCTACACCAGATTTTTGTTGGAGGCGAGAGTAAACTGTGGTGTCATCAGTGTACAAACCTATTTGGGTTCTTATGGAATCAGGGAGATCATTAATATATATCAGGAAGAGTGTAGGACCTAAGATGGAGCCTTCGGGGGACACCTGCGTTTGTATGGTAGTTCTGAGAGGCATGTCCGTTTAATACCACTTTCATTGTGCGGTTAGAGAGGAATGACTGGATTAGTTCAAACAAATGTCCAGTTATACCATAGCTCCGCAGTTTACATAGAAGACCAGCATGCCAAACTCTGTCGAACGCCTTAGATATATCCAATGCAACGGTTCGAGCTTCGCCATTCCTGTCGAGTGCCTGGTATATGTACTCGGTGATGGTCGTTAGCATATCAGCAGTAGACCTGGTGAATCGGAAACCATATTGCTTGTCCGAGAGGAGCCTGTGTGCTGTGAGATGCTGAACCACCTCGGCGTTGATAATGGCTTCGAACACTTTGCCAAAGATCGGAAGAAGGCTGATAGGGCGGTAATTTGCAGGGTCAGAGGGTTCTCCAGTGTTTTTAAATATAGGAACTATAGAGGAAGATTTCCAACAGGCAGGAAAGCAGGAAGCAGATAGGCAGAGGTTGTAAAGCTTAGAAAGTATAGAGGAGAGTTCAGGGGCACATTTCTTTAAGACTATGGTTGGGATTCCGTCACCACCGCTCGCTTTGTGAGGGTCAAGTTTTAAGATAATCTTAGAGACAAGCGAAGGTGTAATGTGGACATCATTCAGTTGTGCCTCGGTTCTAGGTGAGAATTCGGGTGTAAAAACTCCAGACGAGTCCAGACTCGAATTGTTCGAGAATCTGCGGGCAAAACATTCAGCCTTATCTGCTGGGGAGGTGAGGACCTCAAATTTGTTGATTAGCGGGGGTATTGTGGACTTGCTCTTGTTAAGTACTCTTTTACAGAGTCGCCAGTAGTCTTTAGAGCCGAATTTAGAACATGCTATGCGTTGCTTCATTCTGGCAGCAAACAACATCTTAGCTTCGTTAAGTACCCTTTTACACTTATTACGAGCTGAAGTGAAAAGGCGCCTGTTTTGTTCCGACGCATAGTTACGATAAAGTCGGAAGAAATGATTCCGGTGGGCAATGGCAGCCGAACAAGCGGGTGAGAACCATGGAGACGAATGAGATTTAAGCTGGAATTTCCTAGCAGGGATGAAGGCATCAATGCCAGCCTTAACCCAGGAGGAGACCTCGGATGCACATTCTTCGATGGGAAGACTAAAGACGTTGTTCCAAGGGATGTCACAGAGGAAGTCTCGGAACGAATCCCAGTCTGCTCTTTGATAGCAGTATGATATTCTACTTATCTGTGTTTCATGGGTCGGGCGGGAGTGGAGTGAAATATTGACGGACACTACAGTGTGGTCAGAGTTTCCAAGTGGGCAGAGTTGTCTGGTAGTGCAAGAGTCTGGGATGGAAGTGAAGCAGAGGTCTAGAAGTGAGTTCCTTCCGTTAGGGTTGTCGGAGAAACGCGTGGGGAAGTCCACTACTTGCGTAAGGGATTGGGTGATTGAAAAGTTCATGGTGTGGACACCAGCAGGGTCAGTGACAGCGTTCTTCAGCCACTTGGTGTGGTGGGCGTTAAAGTCACCTTGGCAGAAGTTTGCGATCTTTGAGTGCTCTTGTTACTGTCTTAAAATAGTTTTGTTTTTGATTTGCATTATATATATATATATATATATATATATATAATGATTGATTGTTTAATTACTGAGTTTTTGGTCATAATAAAATTAGACCAATGTACATTTGTATTAAAAAGTGTTCAATACAATTATATTGCAGAACTTTTGAATATTCTTCATTTGTAAACATGTTATTACACAACCTAGGTTTCTACCATGTGGTGTCTTCAGGCAATTTGCAATAACTGATTTTACCGTTTCCCCTTTTTTTTTTTAAGAACGGTCACATAACGGTGATTTTTTTAACTGCTCACATGACGGGAAATTTTTGAATGCACAATTTTTAAAATTACAAGAAATTATAACATTTTCATCCATGGTTGTATGAACCTACTAGGTATTTTTTAGTATGGTTACACTTAGTCATAATTTCTGTTCTTTCATTCAATAGTTCATTTTTGCTTGGGAATAACATGATCGCTGACTTTTCTTTCTGGCACAGTTTACATATTTTGCCACCGTTGTAAGGTTTGGCTGTTTTCACTATACTCCACATTATGTCTGGGTCTTTTCTATATTCTGATTTCAATTTCCATGTGGCTAGCCAATTTTGAACAGTTTTTTAAGTTTTCTACTTTGAATGTAGATTTGTGATTGAACCACCTGATCTTAAAGGTGTCTTTGGTTGATCCCAAATACATTTTATTTTGACCATTTAAATGACTTCTTTTGTAAATGACTTCTTTTGTATCACAAAGTCCTTGAAGTTGGCATTTATTTTTGTCCCTACAGTGGAAATATTGCAAATTGCCTGAAGACACCACATGGTAGAAACCTAGGATGTGTAATAACTCATTTACAAATGAAGAATATATATATATATATATATTTATATATATATATATATTATCATCATCATCATCATCATCATTTAACATTCGTTTCCAGGCTAGCTTGGGTTAAATGGGGTTTTCTTGATGACTCTGTAATTGAACCATCATGAAATATTGGAGTGAGTTTTACAGCTGTCTGCCCTTACTAACACCAACCAGTTTTGGAGACGGAAAGTGTTTTTATCTTGACACCATCTCTAGGAAGATTACGTATCATGGTTAAAGAGTTCAGCCTATCCTACTTTACACAGAGTAGGTACAGTAGTTTTTATTTCAGAGATGTCCTTCTCTTAAACAAGTTGATATCCAAATCCAAAGGACTCTTACCCAGCCTAACCTTTTTTTTCTCTCTTAAATGATCCCAGTTTGGTGGTTAACTTTTTGCCCATAGCTGGGACCCTAACAGATACTACCAACCCAGGTCAGGACAAACCTGGGAACAATTGCAAGTAAGAGATGATTCCACGCTCCTGTAAACTTTTCAATCAGAGGCCTTGTTGCCAGATCTAGTTTATCATCATACTGAGAACATATATACAGGAATAAAAACTATTCTTAGTCAACACATTTCTCACAGGACAAAATACGTTGACTAAAAATAGTTTTTCCTCTTGCCACTGTTTATTTCTTTCATTCCTTTACACATACACTATATGTAAAAATAATATATATGTAAAAATAATATATATGTAAAAATAATATATATGTAAAAATAATATATATGTCTGGCTCATATTATTTTAGCATACTTTTTTTTTCATCTTCCACTTCTTTATTGTTAACTGTTTTTTCAATTCTGGTTACTGAATATTTTACAAATTGTCTATTGATAATGTTGTCAATTACCATTAACCATGGCTACTTATTCTACAATGAATTGGAATCAAATATAGATCAGAATCCAGCAGAATAATAGGATAAGAAACAAATAGGAAACATTTATAAATTCAAGATGTTTTGCTTTTATTAAAGTTTCATTAGAGAATGAAATTTGGAGGAGAAAAAGAAAATACTGCTATTTTTAATTTTTTTTTGTTTGTTTTCCATTGGTTAAGCAGACCTCACATCCATCTGACTTATTTCGGCCTATAGTTGATGTGGAATCTCTTTCAAGGATAATTTTGCTAATTCTACCTATGTAGTTTTTCGAAGGGCTTAATAATCTGTATTATTGGTTGTTTATGAAATTGTGTTTGTGGTCTTTGTGATGAATGCCTGTTGTTTATGTAAAATTGGTACCCTATCATCTATTTTTAGTTCCTTAGTTATTTTCTTGGCTTCCCTATTTATGTTGTTTCCCAGTTACTAGGTACCTTTTTATAGTTTTTGTTGAATAGCTTTGTGGTATGAAATAATGTTAGCTTGTCATGTCCAATTTAATAATCATTTTGTCAGATTGGTCGAACTTATGTATATCCATCCGCATTGTTTTTGCAGCTTGTTAGTGGTATTGTAGAATTTGATTTTGTTAATTAGAGCAAATAAGTCATTCTCAAATTTTGATAATTACTTGTCTGGTGGTGGGGTTTTTATAGATTTAAAAATCTGTGTTATCTAGGATGAAGGGATTCTTGTTATTTTAGTAGAAGTAGAGCTTCCATCTCATCCTGTTTCATACACTTTCAATTTTGTGGAATAATGTCTGTGTGTAATATTTTCTGCCAGAGACCAAGATATTTATCATGGAGTAGTTTAAATTTATAGGTTCCATATTTCAGCAACAAGCAGGAAATAAGATATAAAATGGTATAAATATTTTCAAAACTTTATAAATTAATATAATTAAAAAGCAAATTAAAACAATTCTTGTAAAAATTCATTATTCATCAAAACTTTCTTCTTCAGACTATATATATAAGCGGTTAAAAGCTTATCTAACTAAATAATGTCATAGTTTTATTGCAATTTTTATTTTACTACTGGGAACAGATTTTTAAAAAAATGGTAGATGACTTTCATTCCATAAGTCCTGTGTGTAACTAATGAAATAAATTTTTGATACAAAATTAAATTATTTGAAACTTCATGAATTTACGTAGAGTGGGGGAAGGGAGGTAACAGGTGTAAAAGAAAATATTTTTACAAAGATTTTCTAAAAACAATAATTTAAAAAATAATTTTATTCATTTGTATATAAGCTCTGCAAGTTTTATTAAAATCTGACAATTATTTGAATTTCCAAATTAATGTTTTTCACTGGAGAAAAACTGAGTTATGTAATATTACATTATCCATTGTAAACTCTGGTAACAATTTGGTTACTAACTGACAAAAAGCAAAAGATTTTTTACCAAAATTTCAAACGTTAGAAAGGATTCAAAATTTTTTAAAATAATGAAAATTTACTTTGATCTTTCCTCTTCATAATAATATAACTATTTTGAAGGAAAAACTTCATTTTTATTAAGTTCAGGATTTTTTCTTTATACTATGCTGTTTTTTCAGCAAATAGGGGGTATCTACTTAAGTTTAATCTGAACAATAAATATAAAAAAATAAATTATAAATCAGAGAAATTCTGTAGCCAAAATGAAGATAGTGATGATTTGCTAAATAACAAATGGTTTCATAAAACTTATTATCACATTAAGTACATTATCATTTTTACCCTGGGGTGATATCCCTGAATGTTATTGTCATCATAGCTGAAAATGTCTGATGGAAAATTTATGATGTGTAAACATTGCCATAACAAGTTGATACTTGAAAGTAGAATGTTTGACAAACACTCTTCTTTGTTTGATTGAATTAAGTCATGCATGAGTTTGACATAAAAAAAAATATTGGCCTTTATAGAAAAGCTGAAAAAATATTTTGGCAAATTGCTTTTCTTAAAGTTTTGTTTTGCAATGATGTCTGCTGCATAAAACTTTCCTGTGATGATAGGATCAATATTGATCTACATTACTGACAGAACATGATCTGAATTAACATTGATCTATGATATCAATTCCATTGATGAGCTGACAGTGCAAATAAAATCATAAACAAATAATCACCCAACCTGCTTTTGTTTTAATCCATATTCATTTTGCATATATATGAGAGAAGCTGAAATATTTCCTATAGATTGATCAATACAGTAAAAGATTATTAATTAATCCCGTTCTATTCAAAGAAAAGCTGACATATCTAAATATTATTTATATTGGCCTTGAGTCTCATGTGAATATCAATTTATAAAGGTTTCATATAAATGGAGAATAAACAGCAATATTATTTATTTAGTGTCTGCCCAAATTAATAATAAAGGTAATAACACTTCAGCTTGTTTTGTGAATTAATTTGTCAAAGTGCCTCCTATAACAATGATTTCTGGAGAAACATCTTCTTTTGCTTATTGATAAAGCAAAAATGGGGACAGAATTAATTTGATTCAAATTACGATTTTGTTGTAACCTAAAAAGGTTACTGAATAAGAAATAGCTAAAACAGAGATTGGAAAATGAACTAGTAATCTTTATAACATCAACAAAATACAATACTCGCATGAAGTAGATAACCACTGCTAGTGGTGAACTGCTAGACAGCAATATAATATTCAGCTGCTTCCCCACATGAGACAAAATGTGGCACAAGGCCTTTTTAATGTGAGTGATATGAGCCATATAGCTTAGGTAATAACTTTTGTCTACTTTTCCCAGATAAGACTGGTGGAGCCTTGTCTGGGTTCCAGTCTGCTGGAAGACAGAAAGTCTAATAACATCAGAAAAACATCTGAGTGATGTTAATCACTAGACAGCAAGATAGTATTTGGCTGCCTCTTCACTTGAGATAAAATGTGGTGCAAGCACTTTTTAATGTGGGTAATCCAAGCCATATAGCTCAGGCAAAAAATAATTGTCTAATATTCCCCAAATGAGGCTCTAGCCTTTGGTGGACTCTCAACTGGGTTACTCTTTGCTCAAAGGCAGAGAGTCTGACAATGTCAGAATTGCTTCTGAGCAAAGTTAATTGATAGGCAGCAATATTCAACCTCACAATAGCGTGCAACATATTTATAAGGATTGGGACATACCCATTACTTTTCATAGAAACATATATAACAGATTCATTAATTGAAAATAAGGAATAAGGTAAGATTTTACAAGTACAAGTACACCTTAAAAGTGAGAATTTACATTAAACTAAATAGAGACCTAATGATTTAAATATATCACTCAGGATGGAGACTCCTAGTGCTACTTGTAGAGTTGAATTGTAAAAGTCAAAGGATTGTTTATATTATCACACCTGAAAGTTATGGACATATAAAGACAGGGATAGAAGTTAACAATAAATGTTACTTGATTGGTTGGTTAGCTAATTTGGAGAGTAGTTAGTTTCAGGTTTCTGAGGGTCAGAAAAATTAATTTTGTCAGAACTGAGTTTGGAATGTCAGAGAGTAAAAATCTCACAAAAATCTCTGGAAGTCAGTGGGTGCATTGTGCTTATTGGGCTGAAAACAGGACATTTTGGCTGGACATCACAATTTCAAATTTCAAATATTTTTTAATACATCTATCTATCTATCTATCTATCTATATATATATATATATATATATATATATATATAATATTGAGAGCAAAACTCAGCACATAATTAAACAGTTATATATCTAGAATTTATTTCAACAATGTAATTTTACATTGTCTCTTTTAAACAAAAAAATAAATAAATTCACTCAGAATATTTTAAAAAAAAAACGTTTTTAGCAGAGGAAGTGAAGCTTGTATTATTTAAACCGGAAATAAATTGAGAATAAATGCATCAGATCACACATATAACATAATACAGACAAAGGAATACATACATTAAATCATATATACACAAAACAAATCTTATAAGAAAATACACAAAAAATTTAGAGATATACAGACGCAAAAAAAGGACACAGACGGAGTAAATCACACAATTATATAAAAATGTATAGAGTATATACACACAAAAAATTAAGGAGAAAGACAGGAATAGACATTTAGTCCCACAAACATAAATGACAAAAAAAAAACCCAAAAAGGCAGGAAAGAAGGAAAAAACTAAAAGAGAGACAAACATACATTACAGTCACAAATGATAATTTACATAAAGAAAAAATTTTAAAGATAAAAACAAACTTTTCAAAAATCTTTTCTAAGATTCTCTTTAAACATTTTGAGTTCTTTAAAAATCTCTTCAAAAAGTTTAAAAATCTTAAAAAAGTCAATTTTCAGCCAATTTAAATATCGAGAAATTAATTGAATAAAGTAAAAACTATAAATAATAAAATAAATTAACAAAACTATTAAAAATTTAAGGATAAAGTTGTAAATAAAGAAATTAATAGACCAAAAATAATACTAATAAAAATACTAATAATAATAATAATAATAATAACAACAACATCAACAATAATTCTAAAACCAGAAAGCTTCTTTCTAAGCATAAGATACATACCCCATAAAGAAGATGGAAGAGGTCTTATTCATCTAGAACTATCATACAAGACAACAACTATTGGCTTACTAACATACATAGAAACAACAAAGGACTGGATGATACAATTAGTCAAACAACATGAAAATAGAAATAAAAAATATTCAATAATGAAAGAAGGCAATAAAGATTTACATTTAGTAGATTCTGTAGAAAAGCAAAACAGGTGGTTCAGCATCTCACAGCCAACAGGCTCTTCTCAGGCAAACAGTATAGTTTCCACTTCACCAGGTCTACTGCTGATATGTTAATAATGACCATCACTAAGTGTATATACCAGGCTCTCGACAAGAATGGTGAAGCTCAAACCGTTACCTTGGATATTTCCAAAGCGTTCGACAGAGTCTGGCATGCTAGCCTTCTATGCAAACTGCGGAGCTATGGTATAACTGGACATTTGTTTGACCTAATCCAGTCATTCCTTTCTAATCGCACATTTAAGGTAGTATTAAACGGGCATGCCTCCCAAAACTACCATACGAACATGGGTGTCCTTCAAGGCTCTATCCTAGGTCCTACGCTTTTTTTTATCTACATTAACGATCTCCCCAATGCTATAAGATCCCAAGTAGGCATGTACACCAACGACACCACAGTTTACTCTTGCCTCAATCAAAAATCTGGTGAGGGTGACAAAGTGAACCTCACTGCCGAACTTGAGAAGGACCTCCAATCCATGGTGGACTGGGGTAAGAAATGGCTCATAAATTTTAATGCTTCCAAAATGAAGCTGCTATCAATTAACCATCACAGACAATCACTCCTACCTCCCATTAACATAGCCTCCCTGAGAGTAAAACAGTATGCCTCCTTGGTCTCACACTCTCAGTGGACCTCAAGTGGAATGACTATATCGAATCCACTGCTATGAAAGTCAGTTCTCTGTGCAGGGGGTATTTATATTTATTTGCTGATTATTAAAAAAATTGTCAAGTATTTTATTATTATGAGAATTAATGATGCTATGGATATTGCTAGTAAAAGAATAACTGATTTATAATGTTTTTCTACTAAAGATCTTACTTAGTAGGTTGTTAATATTAACATGTTTATTGATCAATTTAAGAAAATATTGACTGATATTAATGTTAAGTAATTGACAAAAGTGGGGTTGAACCATAAAACTTTCCTTTTTCTATTTTTAGACTTTTTTTTTTCTTCAATTGGAGTAGATAGACTAAACTATTGCCCGGTTCACACTCCACCCACATCTTTTGAACAGGTGAAGAGGCTCATCCCTTGTTCCCTGTTTAAGATGTGGTTTCTGGCTTTCTCTTTTCCAATCTTTTCACTCCTATGTAGCCCCCTGCACATCAGTAGCGTTACCGCCTTGCTCGGTGTGATATGATTAAAAAAAAAAATCAGTTTTATTGTGGGGATTTTATGGAATAATTCTTGTTAAAACCCAATTTTTTTAGGGCATTATTATAAATGATTTTATTATCATTAAATATTTTGCAATTAGATAATTTATTTATCCTAGTGTTAACTGTAGTGGGAATTTGTTTAATCACTTGATGGGGATGGTTAGGACTAACATTAATATATATAGGAAACTCACTATTTTTATGATATGGCTTGAAAGTATTATTGGAGAGATTTAAGATAAATCCAGAAAATTAACTATTTTAAAGTTTGGAGAAATATCTATTTCAAAACCAAGTAATTTAAAAGTTTTTATAACTTTCTTTCATATTTTAGAGAATAGAGGGTTATTACTATTAGGTATGATAATAAACTCATCATCCCTATACAATCCAATTTGTTCTGATTTAACAATCCTACTAAGATTGTACAAAATATAAGTGCCCACTAAGTCTGCAATTTGAGAAGAATCAAATGCACCCATAGGACATCACAATTGTCACAGTTACTTTTTAACTAAGTAGAATTATTATTGGATAAAACCAATATTCTAGTTGCTAAGATAATTTTATGATCCTCTTCAGTAATATCTACATATCATTTAGCAAAATTCAGACTATTCAACAATAGATCCTTAGAAATGAAAGGGTAGAAATCTATAATGTTGAATTAAATGAAAGTGGCCTTTTCTTTATTTATAATGTTATTAAACTATTTAATTGTATCAGATAAATCATTCCACAGATTATTAAAGGAAGTTCTTTGGATAGTGTTAATTATATTCTTGATAATATTTTTAGAAATAAGCCCTGATTCAGTATTTTTTAATCTAGTTTAAAGTTTATCATCAAAGTTAAGGTTTATGGTCTTTAACGAGTATATAAACCTTTTTAAGGTAGATTTTACCCATTGTATCAATAACATTATATTTACTAGCAAACTCAGCGGCATCTAGGTTAATTTTCAAGACAGTTTCTTGGTTTTTCTCAATTTTATAATTGCATGTAAGATTAATGAATTTTTGGTAACAGGAAGGATCAATTTTATAAACATTTCTAGATTTATCAGCCTTGATCCATAAATTATGTGATTTGTTAATTTTATCCATATCACAATTCACCTCAAGTCAGAATTTATTGAAAGTTTTTTTTTAAACCAATTTTTTTTATTTATTTCAACAAATCAGCTTTAAAAGGATCCAATAGTTTACAGTTTGAAGGTGTCTTTTATAATGCTTTGGATAATATCCAATGAGCTCACTATTTTTATCTAATTAATAATTTATATTAATTGGATAAAATCTTTTAGATTATCCTCTCCAACTTTATGTATCCCAGTGAAGAGAACTGATAAGTTTAGAATTCAGAGTTCTCCAGCATTTACTTTATAAAATAGTGTTCAATACAACATAGATCGCAGAGCGTAATATAAGGTTTTATCAGCATATTTCTTCCTTTAATAATAAGTACTGAAATCAAACATCCTCATCCAAATATTTTTGGTACTTAAAAGAAACCAATAAAACTCCTACAATAAAATAGAAAATTTGAAAAAAACAAGACTATGTAAGTCTTTAAATGACTCATACCTCTTGTGTCTATATAAAAACTAACCCTAACCCCTAATATCTAACCTATATTTTAAAGTCAATCTTCATTCTGATTGGTAAAATTAAACACACCCATATGATCTAAATTTTCTGTCTTCCCACCTGCATATTAACTGTTTAATAAGCAAATATATTGTTTTCTGCATTCAAATGTAAATCATTTTTACCAAAGTTATTGAACATTTCCTGATGATGAGATAAAAGCTTTAAATCTTGAAAGAAATTTCCGTGTCGCAATGTAAATTAAATTAATTTTAAATGAAAAACAAATTTAATTTTATATATATATATATATATATATATATATATATATATATATATATATATATTTTTTTTTTTTTTTTTTTTCTAAACATATACTGTTAAATATAAGAGACAATGAATGTCTATTATGTTTAACCATGAGCCGTTCTAAACATCATATTTTGGCTTTAATTTCAGTTGAAAATAAAGACAAACATTCTCCAAAATTTGGAAACATTCATTCATTGTCTCTTATATTTAACAGTATATGTTTAGAAAATTATTTGCTGCCTTGATACACTAAATATATATATATATATATATATATAAGAGAGAGAGAAAAAAGAGAATGATGGTTAAATTGTCACCAATTCATATTTTTAATTTCATGCATGTACATTTTTTGTTTTTGATTTTATCAACTGCACAATATAGTAGGGTCAGTTGGACACTGTCTGTAACATAAAGAGCACTTTGAAATAACTCATTTTGCCAGAAATTTGGAAACAGCATTCTGTACATCTTGACATTTGCACCAGAAGCTCCTATATGAACATTCTAGAGTGTTTGGCTGTCAATCTGAGGATAGTGCAAAGGATTTTGAAAGAGTTGGACAATATATCCAGTCAACATCATGGTATTTGGAGTGATCACTAGTGATGGCGATACTATGCCTTTATTTCCCACAGGGTCTCAAGCTCGAAAATGGAGGCCTCTGTCAAGTGTCTTGAGGTGGAAGTGCTGCCCTGAGTCAAGAGGGTAGCTGCTAGAAACAGGACTCTGAACCATATCAGATAAACAGAAGGACCCAGTCATAGTTGTAAGATAATTTCAGTAGTCACATACCCACATATCTGGCCACCTAACTCCCCAGACTGCAACCTTCTTCATTATTAGGTCTGAGGTGCTGTTGAGCTAAAAACCATACAAAATTCCTTGTAACACAAAAGATGAACTGAAAGCAAGGATTACAGCAGCATTCACCAACTTAAACAAGAAAACCATCCAAAAGAATTGCAAGAGACTCTGAAGTTGTCTAGATACTGTGGTTGGAGCCAAAGCCAATTTAATGGAATAAATTTACACTCTAGTATTTTAAGATATTTTTGTGTAACTTTGATAAATATATTTGTTAAAATGAGATGTCAGTGTTATTTTCATTTTGTTGTAATGTACACAACATTTCATCCATTGTTCCCTGTATAATATTGACCAACAGTGTTTTATCAGTCTATAGGATACACTTCTGGAAAAAAAATTTTTTTCCAAATATTACACTGTGCCGCTAAGATGGATAGCAGACTGAATGTCACAGGTTCAAGCTTTACAGATGGCATTTCAGATGAATTATAATGGATAATTTTTTTTTAAAATAAAGAAGTTCATGCCTTTTATATTTGCTTGAGTTTCTTTAATAAATAACTTTCATTATTAATTTCAAACTAGCTTATCTTTCATCTTATTTTTGTTGCTTTTTATCATAATGCTTAGGTTGTTTATGTCAGACAAACTCTCAAAGACACAGGATCAATTCTCACCAGAGGTTATTTCTTTATTTCTGAACGCTGCTACTAACTTAAAGTTCAAATAATGTAAAACAACTTGACTGTTGCAATGAAAAGTAACAATATTAAGATTACAGAAAAACTAGTCTGAAAGTATCTTTAAAAGATTTGCAAATAAAATATATGCATGTGTATATCTAAACTTATTTATAAATGGAACTTTGCCTCTGTGTGTGTGTGTGTGTGTGTGTGTATCCCCGTTACCTATAGACTTCGAAATGGCTGAACCGATTTTCTTGAAAATTTACACAGTTGTACTATAAGTGTCTGTGAGTGTTCTTAGCTAGGTTTTGTGTCCAGGTACCCCCGATAAATATTGAAAATCGATAATCGGAAAAATCGGGTTATAGAAGAAGTGGTCCGATTTTAATCAAATTTGATACACTCATAGACAAAGACATAAGAAATGATATTCAGAAGTTTCAAAGTTGCAGTTCTTACACTAGTGCATAAAATAGATAATATATATATATAAGGCAAGATGTTTGTTTGTGTGTGTCTGTTCATCTGCCTGTATGTCTGTATTTTTTCAGCCTTTTTATTTTAGTTTTTGCTTCGGGTTTGGCTCTAAGTAGGTATAATTGTAGTTCTTAGTCTCAGCCATGATACCATTTACTCAGAGGACTTATTTAGCCTTCAAAATTCAGTTTACAACGAAAAAATCTTATTTGATATCGATACCAGGAAATCAACATTTAACTTACATCCATTCATTTTTCTTTCAGTCTACAGTTTCACTTTAACTAGAAACAACTATTGCTCTTTAGTCTTTTGTGCCAACGTCAAAAGAGTCTGAGCTCCAGGACCATGGATTAGTTTTAAAGCTTTCATTACACCCGAGCAACGCCGGGATATACTGCTAGTTCTATATAATTACTATATTTATTTGCCATTTTAATAGACCTTTTAACTAAAAACAGAGAAGTTTTGTATATTACATCATGTTCATTAGACTGGTAAATAATTAAGAGATCAAGTATGAAAATGTGGAGCTTTATAGCTAGGGAATCAGGTTGCATTGAGCAGAAGTATATGTGAAATATGCATAATGTGCTTATATTTCCCTCCTTTGTTTATTAATAATGATTGATATTTGATTTTATTTATTCAGGAATCAGTCCCAGAGTGCCTGGGGAAAGCAGTAATATCATGGCTGCAGGCAGAAAGGAATATTTAGGCCTGCCTAACAACCATGGAACCACACCTTATTCTCGTACACCATCAGCCAGGCCCAGTCCACAAGGTCTTATTCCAATGGCTAATCGAAGAACATTTACAGCTTCTAATACCAGTCCAGCGAATGCCATGGATACAAATATGATTTCAAGACATCCCAACCAAAATAGAAATTCTAATACTGGCAACAACATGATGCTAAAAAGCAATGCTAATCAAAGGAAATTCACAGCTTCTAATATCAGTCCAACCAATGCCATGGATACAAATATGGTTTCACGACATCTCAACCAAAACAGAAATTCTACCACTGGCAACAACATGATGCCAAAGGACTATACTGAAATGTAAGTCTTCATTTTTAAAATAATTCTTCTGTCCTTCTTTGAACTGACTTGATATCGTGGTTGCTAATTGTTTGCTTTCTCTAATTATGGGCTATGTAGATAGTGCAAATTTAGCAACTCAGAGAGAAAAACTGATGAGCCAAGTTCAAATTCTGGTTGAGTTCATTACATTTATTTTCACACAAATACCCTTGCAAAAGAAATGTATCTATCTTTTCTCCTCATAGTTACGATTTAAATAGCAGTGCTGAATAGATACACTTGCTTTGAGCTGGCAACCAATCTGGCAGAAGGAAAACTCTGAATTCAAAACCTGCATAAAATAAGAGTGATTGCCATCCCTGCTATTTAACTCATAGCTGGGGGGAAGAGAAAAAGTCATGCATTTCCAAGGTTATTTATGTAAAAATGACCACAGCAGCTTCAGCTGGAATTTGAACACAGTACACCTATTTCACTTTCTATGTTGATAGCTATTATGCTTTGTGCACATCAAGGATGTGTGGATTGTGTAATGAGGAGTGGCCCAGAATGAGAAATCAGCAAACTGAGTTCAAATTCTAAATGATTTTGTTACCTTAACTTCTCATGCTAATACCCTTTGGAAAGGTATGGATCTATGTATTTGCTCCCTAACTATAGGTTAAATAGCATTGCAGATTGAGCTCTTTCTAGAAAACCAACCTTTCCTCAGAATGCACAGGGTCAATCATCCCCACCTTGTGAGACTATTTGATTATAGAAAGTTCACCTAGGGGCCTTATGTGCTACAAGCACCAGGCAGGTAACATAATGCACACGTCTAATTAATATATTAAGCAAAATCTATAAGTATATTAACAAATTTTTAAAAATGTGGAGAAAATTTCATGATATACAAGAGTTGGATTTTATGTATTCTGGTTTTATGGGTTGACTTGTTTCATTTCGTGAAATGTGCGTTGTGGTACAGTGGATATCAACTCAGAACGAGAAGCCGGGGAGCCGAGTTCAAATTCCAGTCGAATCCATTGTATTCACTTATGCGCAAATACCCTTGGGAAAGGTATTAATCTGTCTCTTCCTTCCAGTTATGGGTTAAATAACAGGACAGATTGAGTTCTATAGCCTTGGTTGGCAACCAGTCTACCACAGAAAGCAATGGCAACCTACTGCGGGATAACCTTCTGCCTAGTCAGTCATGTCTCTTTCGAGACATGATCGCCCAAGCGTGTATCATGTATGGCACTTAACTAACTGACTGTTTCATTTCAACAAGACCAAGAAAAAAAATAGTCCAAACAAATGGGAGGGCAGAAGGAGTCAGATTACAAATAGGATGCAAGTTAAGATGGAAGATTTTTATTTCAGCAGCATTGAGAGTTTTTATTCCTCTGACCCCACAAAAAAAGAAACAAGTCAGCATTCAAGATCCTTGCCTTTATGCAAACTTGAAAACAGATCTTTCATTTTGTGTGGCAATACTTCTACCAAGAGGCAAGTGAGAACTTGCTGTCATGGTCAAATAATTATGCATAAAATCAATGACTTTAATCTATGTTTCTAAATGATTTATATATAGTGAAGTGATGATCAGATAAGGAACAAATAAACGTTTATGAATTTTATATGCTTGGCTTTTGTTTGAGCTTCATCAGAAAATTAAATATGGAGGAAAGGAAAGTTCTAGTATTTTAATTTTGTGTTGTTGTGTTTTTTTATCAGTCAAGTAGATCCCATATGCATCTGTCCTGTCAAGCAGAATCCATATATATAATTAATTTGTGTTTGTATATTACAATTCTAGTTTATCTATGTAGGATTCAGTTGATAGTGTGTGTGTGTGTGTGTGTGTGTGTGTGTGTGTGTGTGTGTGTGTGTGTGTGTGTGCGTGTGTAGTGCATGCGTGTGTGTGTGTCTGTGTGTGTATATTTTCATCTATGTCCAATAGTTGTCCATATATTGAAATATATAAAAAAAAATTTTATATGGTCAAGAAGTGTATAATATTCTATATGTTCAAGAGATGCAAAGCTTTTATTATAGTCAAGGAATGCATAATTTCTTTATACCATCAAGGGATGTATAGTTTTTTGTTTTTTTTTATATATTCAAGGGATGTATAATTTTCTATATAGTCAAAGGATATATGAATGTTGTTGAATCATTCTATCTAATGTACAGAAATCTCAACTGATCAGTGCATATTGGCATCAGTTATAATCAGCAAAATATTAGTTATAGACCACAAAATATCATCTCTAGACAAAAACTATGTAAATGTAACTAAGAAAAACATCCTGAGTTATGATATTTTTAATAGCAGGCTTACTTCACTAGCCATTGATAGTGAGTTTATTACTGTATACTCCACAAGTACGATCTTGTGCCTGACTGAGGTAAAATTAATAACTCCTTATCAAGTGTTTTAACAGATGATAGAGAATGTCATAGAAATCTAAAAATGAACTAGAATAGATAAAGATGCCTTTTAAAAGATGAACAAAGTATTAGGAATCAGGAAATTTTCATTAAAAATAATGAGCAGGTACAGGGTAACAAAATAACAGGTAGTTCATATAGATACATGAGGAAGATAACAGCTAAACCTAGACTTGAGCAGATTAAGACAGTAGGGCTTAAGGAAGCATTATCTTGAGAGTTAGTTTCACAGATTAGTGGTTCTTGGGAAGAAGTTGCTTGAGCAGAATAATATTTCTATAGATGAATACAGGTTAAGAGGCAGTTTTCGAGGATAGAAGGGGAAGATAACAGCTTACCCTAAACATGAACAGGGGAAAATTGTCGTGATCAGGGAAGCATGCTCTTGTGAGTCGATTCACAGAGAAGTAGTTTTTGGGAAGATTGCTGCTCAAGAGCAATAATATTGGCTTACACAGAAGATGTTTACAGAGTAAGATGTTTATAATGATAGTAGGGAAAGATAATGACTAACCCTGAACTTGAACAAGTGAAGATTGTAGTGATCAGGGATGTATCTTCTGGTCATCCTGTTTCACAGAAAAGTGGTTCTTGTGAAGAAGCTGCTAGGGTGGAATAATATTGGGATACATAGTAGATGGTTACAGAGTAATAGGCAGTTTATGAGGATAGTAGCAGAAGATAATGATTAACTCTAAATATAAACAGGCTAAGATTGTTCTAATCAGAGAAGCATCATCTTGGGAGTCTGTTTAAAAGAGATGTGCTTCTAGGGAAGAAGCTACACGAGCGGAATAATATTTACTTATATAGCATATGATTACAGATTAATATTTACTTATATAGCATATGATTACAGATTAGTGGCAGTTTATTAAGAGAGGAGGGGAAGATAATGATTAACCCATGAATTGAACAAGTTAAGATGAGTGATCAGGGAAGCATTCTCTTGAAACTCTCTTTCACAGAAAAGTTGTTTTTTTTTATAATTGTCACCCCAAGCAAGGCATTTAACTGCCACTGTTGATCAGGGGTTTAGATAAGAGGAAAGTTATGAGAAAGAGTGACAGGTTACAGGGTGTGTCAGGAAGAGAGTAGGAGATGGATGAGAAAACTGATGAGAGAGAGAGGATGCAAGTTAGTGAGATAGGAGATGACTATTGATTTTACATTTGAATTCTTGGGGACTGTAGCTGTCGGGAAAGTAAGTAAACTGAAGTGAATTCCACAGGCTGGAAGTGTGAGAAAAGAAGCTGCTGGAGTAGAATTTGTGTTTACAATTAATTGGTTTCACAGTAAAGGGTGGTGGGGGACTAGTTGCTAATCTTGTTGTTCTTGGAAGAAATCTAATTGAGTGGAATAATATATACTTCCATAGTAGATCGTTAGAGAGTAAGAGGCAGTTTTGAGGATTGGAGGGGAAGATAACATTTAAGCCTAGACTTGAACAGGTTAAGATTGTAGTGATCAGGAAAGCATCCTCTTGAGAGTCAGTTTTAGAGAGAAGTGTTTTTTACAAAGAAGCTAATCAGGTGAAATAATATTGGTTTACATTGTAGATGGTTACAGAATAATAGAGAGTTTATGAGGATAGGATGGGAAGTTAACTGCAAATCCTATACTTGAACAGGTGAAGATTGTAGTAATGTGGAAAGTGACCTCTTAGGAGTTGTTTTCGCAGAGAAGTGGTTATTGGGAAGAATCTACTTGAGTGGAATAATATTGGCTTACATGGTAGATGGTTACAGTGTAAGAGGCAGTTTATGAGAATAGTTCAGAAGATAATAACTAACCCTAGATTTGAACAGGTTAAGGTTGTAGTCATCAGGGATGCAATCTTTCGTGAGTTGGTTTTACAGAGAAGTGCTTTTGAGAAGCTGCTCAAGTGGAATAATATTTGCTTGTATGGGTACAGATGGGTACAGAATAAAAGACAGTTTATGATAAGAGTTGAAGATGACGGTCAACCCTAGATATGAACAGGCTAAGATTGTAGTGATCTGGGAAACATTCTCTTGGGAGTCGGTTACACAGAGCAATGGTTTGCAATAAGAAGCTGCTTGATTGGAATAATAATTACTTACATAGTAGATTGTTAGAGAGTAAGAGACAGTTTATGAGGATAGGAGAGGAAGATAACAGTTAACCCTAGATATGAACAGGCTAAGATTATAGTGATCTGGGAAACATTCTCTTGGGAGTCGGTTACACAGAGCTATGGTTTGCAATAAAAAGCTGCTAAAGTGGAATAATAATTACTTACATAGTAGATGGTTAGAGAGTAAGAGACAGTTTATGAGAATATTTCAGAAAATAATAACTAACCCTAGATTTGAACAGGTTAAGGTTGTAGTCATCAGGGATGCAATCTTTCGTGAGTTGGTTTTACAGAGAAGTGCTTTTGAGAAGCTGCTCAAGTGGAATAATATTTGCTTGTATGGGTACAGATGGGTACAGAATAAAAGACAGTTTGTGATAAGAGTTGAAGATGACGGTCAACCCTAGATTTGAACAGGTTAAGACTGTAGTGTTCAGAGAAGCATCCTCTTGTGATTCAGTTTCGCAGAAAAGTGGTTTTGAGAAGAAGCTTCTCTAGTAGAATATTATTGCTTTACATAATAGATGGTTACAGAGTTAGAGATAGTTTATGAGGATAGGAGAAGACGATAATAGTTAACGCTGGACATGAAAATGCTAAGATTGGAGTGATCAGAGAAGCATCATCTTAAGAGTCTGTTTCACAGTGAAGAGGTTCTTGGGAAGAAGCTGCTTGAGTGGAATATTATTTACTTACTTAGTAGATGGTTAGAGAGTAATAAGCAGTTTATGAGGATAGGAGAGGAAGATAACAGTTAACTCTAGATATGAACAGGCTAAGATTGTAGTGATCTGGGAAACATTCTCTTGGGAGTCAGTTACACAGAGCAATGGTTTGCAATAAGAAGCTGCTTGATTGGAATAATAATTACTTACATAGTAGATTGTTAGAGAGTAAGAGACAGTTTATGAGGATAGGAGAGGAAGATAACAGTTAACCCTAGATATGAACAGGCTAAGATTGTAGTGATCTGGGAAACATTCTCTTGGGAGTCAGTTACACAGAGCAATGGTTTGCAATAAGAAGCTGCTTGATTGGAATAATAATTACTTACATAGTAGATTGTTAGAGAGTAAGAGACAGTTTATGAGGATAGGAGAGGAAGATAACAGTTAACCCTAGATATGAACAGGCTAAGATTATAGTGATCTGGGAAACATTCTCTTGGGAGTCGGTTACACAGAGCTATGGTTCGCGATAAGAAGCTGCTAAAGTGGAATAATAATTGCTTTACATAGTAGATGGTTAGAGAGTAAGAGGCAGCTGATGAGGATAGGAGAGAAAGATAAAAGTTTACCCTAGATATTAACAGGTTAAGATTGTATTGATTGAGAAAATATTCTCTTGGGAATCAATTTTACAGAGAAGTGTTTTATGGTAAGAAGCTGCTTGAGTAAAACTTACATTTCACCCATGGAATACAAAGTGAATAAGAGTGGTTCACTAACTTATGCATAGCATTGCATATCCTATTCATGAAGATAAAATATAGTTCATCAATGTATTTTCCAAGGGAATAGTGGTAAAGTAATTTGTGTTTTATAATGTTTCATTTGTGAGGAAAGGGTTCTAGTGTGGAAATTTTTTTTTGTCACCCACAAAGATGCAGAAGCACTTTTGAACTCTATCAAAACTGGAAACCCCTGCTATATATGGCAAGAGTACTCTATTTTATGCCTGGTTTGGATGTATGTTTTGGTGCAGTGGATATCGGCTCAGAACGAGAAATCGGAGAGCCAAGTTGAATTCCAGTTGAAAGTTGGGGAAGGTATTAATCTATCTCTTCCCTCCAGTTATGGGTTAAATAACAGGACAGATTGGGTTCTATAGCCTTGGCTGGCAACCAGCCTACTGCAGAAAGTAATGGCAACCTACTGTGGGATAATCTTCTGCCAAGTCAGTCATGTCTCTTTTGAGACATGATTGCCCAAGTGTGTATCATGTATGGCACTTAACTGACTGACTTGGCCCTTGTAATGGTAGAAAGAGGAGTCAAGCCCTTTCTGGAATAGTACAGAGAATCAACCATTTTTCCAGCATCTACAGTGATGCATTGTGTGTACAAGCTCTACTTGAGGTCTGGGTTCAGTTTGTCCAAATAAATATGCTCTATATGGTCCCATAGAATTTTTCTTAGAATATCATAAACATTGAATATAAGCAATGAAGAAGTTTTAAGGGAGATGGAAATAGAAAGAATTTAGAATCAAAAAGAGAAAGTTGAAACTTTTGACAAACATAAGGAGGAAAGATGACTATATTTGTGTTTGACACTCAAATAACATATGCAATGCAAGAGATAAAACAGGGAAACAGTGAGAAACCTTCCTAAGAGCTTCAAAGGATAGGAACTTGTGGAGAGCTCTCATCCCTTACACCATATAGTTTATATAGCACATGAAAGAATATTAACTTTCACATTGTTTTATTTCTGTATTTGTCTATATTTCTGGGATGAGGTAGTATTTAAATCATTTACATTATTCAGACTATTGTCATCATCTTCATTGCTATTTTTACAATGTTTTGGTCATTGTATGTTCCGGCCTTCTTCAGGTGCTAGGAATTTAAAACCAAACCCTTTATTATGATCACTGGGTAATGAGAATGATATATGGCCAAAACTTTGTAAAAATGGCAACGAAGACGAGAACAATTGTTTGAATAATGTAAATAGAGTTTCATTTCTGTGTCCAAACATTCTGTCCATGGTTTTGTTTAATTATTCCAGAAAATAACTGAATTTGAATGATGACAAAAATGCATTTCTTAAAGAAAAATTAAGATACACTTTTTGAATGTCATTAATTTCTGTCCCTTTATCTTTTTTCTCTCATTTGAAGAACTTTGAGTTATTTACAAATATCACACATTGATTTTACAAATGCCACCCTAACTAAAAACCAAACAATTCTTTATATAGAAAGTACTTAGAGGGATTTTAATAACAATATTACCAATTATAAACATCCATCAAGGACATTACATCACCAGCCTTTATTGAACCCATTCATAAAAGAATGTAGCATATATTTTATCTAAAACAAGTGATATGTTTATAAAAACATTCCCAAATCAACATGTCAAAAAACCAACAAACATAATATCTACTAGACATATACACACGCTTAAACATTTACACTATTATCTGAATCACACATTAAAAAACAAATAGAATATTATACACTTAAAGCATTATATACAATTTTTAGTTACAGTTGGTATCCATTAATTTCTTGAACCTAAGAATAGATGTGTTGTCTTGAATTGTACCAAAGGTGGTTAATCACGTTGAATACACATGAAACTTCATTAACCAATAAAAATCAAACAATGCAAAAGTAAAAATATCAGACTGTCTTTCTTCTCTTTTTCTATATCTCATTCTCTGATGACTAATTTAATAAATGTGAAACATGTTAAATTGATAAACATTTCCTATTTGTTCTTTAACCTTATCAAATACCACACAATAGCTCAAGGAACTTTTGATACCAACACCAGAGAGGCTGAAAGGAGGAGAGAGAGAGAGAGAGAGAGAGAGAGAGAGAGAGAGAGAGTTTGGAATCAGTAAGTTGAGATTTCTAAATTTTGCAAATAAATATTTGATCTAATTTTTGCTATTTTTCCTATTTCTACATTTCGCAATTAAGTCTGAAACAGATTAGATAGGACTTTATAGATACGCATAGATATGTGACAGGAATACTTCAAACGGATTTTGTTATTTTGATCTATAATCAAATATTGGCAGTCGTCTAATAGTTTGAGAAAATGAGACAGACAAAGCAAGCAGCAATGGGCATAATGTGTCTTTTTCTTTTGGCAATGTAACTGAGCAATATCAATTTTCATTCAAAAGTTAGAGTGCTTTTCTAAGTAGAAGTCAGTGTGCAGATGCGTTTTATGCATTGAAGTAGCAGCCAGAATGATAATGTAGATTTTCTGTTTATGCTTCAGTTCTTTGCAAAAGAATCAATAAATTGCAAACAGCAGCTTGAATTAATTTTTTTTTCTTTCCACAAAAAAAAAAGAAGACATACTTAGTGTTTGACTTCTATGGGATGGATTTTACACTGCACTGGCTACATGCATAAAATATCAATTCCTCAACTTGACAACCCTTTACAGCTAACTCTCTTGTATAACTCTAGTGAGAGAATCATCCCAACAGAGTTGTGTAAATTGTCAAAGGAAAACTTTCAGACAGAATCATTTTAAAAATGTTGCATATATTTGAGGAGCATTCCACCACCTTTTCTCTTTATTTCTTATTTCTTTTTTTTTTTTTAAAAGAAGACTTTTACAGTTTTCACCATCTTTTTACATGCTTCACTTATTTAATATCTTTGAAGAATCACTTCTACATGCATGTACATACTCATATACATATCACCACCATGTCTTTTGAACAGGTGAAGAGGCTCATCACTTGTTCCCTGTTTAGGATGTGGTTTCCAGCTTTCTTTTTTCCAATCTTCTTACTCTTTTCTTTTTTTTTTTCTCAATTGGAGTAGATAGACTAAACTATCGCCCGGTTCACACTCCACCCACGTCTTTTGAACAGGTGAAGAGGCTCATCCCTTGTTCCCTGTTTGTGGTTTCCGGCTTTCTCTTTTCCAATCTGTTTACTCTTAAGTAGCCCCCTGCACATCAGTGGCATTAATGCCTTGCTTGGCGTGATATGATTAAAAAAAAAAATGTACACACGTATACACACATATACCCACATACTCTTACATTAGTACAGCATGTGAAACCTCTTTTTTCCTGCACTTTATTTAGAAATAAATAAACTGATGTTCACACATGCTTAGACCTGTTGGATCCTGCTTTTCGGAGCTAACCATCCGAATGTCACTAGTTCCTTTCCAACTCACATACTGCACTAATTGCCTTGAGCAATTAGTTACACCAAAAATGTTTCTCTCTCTCTTATGAGCATACTTCACTACATGTATAATTATATTCAACTACTAATTAGTACAAACATAATATTTCCTTATTTCAGGAACTTTTCCAGTATGAACATTGAAACATTTTCTTCAACATTCAACAGAGAACTTTTTCCACTATATCTTGCATGCACAAATTAATCAATCCTGTAACTATGTTTAATACAATGTTATTATTCTTGTTATATTGTTCTCTGAGTTATTTATTTATAAATGTAGTGGATTGAACAACCAGTCTACTTTAATATGTTGACTCTACTTTTAAAATTACTACCACAACGTTCAAGCTACAACAAATAGTAACCGTATTGTCCAGTCCACAACATCTTCATAAAGCTATTTACGCTATTCATATTTGGAATACTGTCCTCATCTATGTTTTTGCCATCACAGCGTTTTGGCTGTTGTGCCCTTTGTCTTTCCTCTTTCCTTAGGTGTGATAACAAAAATGAGGAGAATAGTCTAAATATCAGTAGCATAAATAAGAATATTAGAATGTTAAAAAATGATGGATGATTTCAGAAATCTAAAAACAATGTGCATGTGTGCTTAAAAAATGATAATCAGTCATTGAATACTATGTTAAAATAGCTTTTCAAAATACAACATTTTGAGCATCCATCATTTTTGTAAAAACCAAATAAAACTATTACATTATTTTATAGATAGTGACCCCTAAAATATTTATATAAAAAAAAAACCCTTGGATATTCATTCAATGCTAATTGTTGTAAATTACATCTTGAACATTCAAACAAAAATATTTTTACTCTATATTTTAATCCATTTACATTTCAGCAAAATATTGCAATCTATGGTCTAAGCAAGACAACTCTTAATTTGTGCCACACATATTTTTACCTTGACTCACATTTGTAAACTTTTTAATCTCCTCAAACATTGCTTGCAACTGATTTAAACTTCTTTCATCTTTATTTGTACATTTATTGAAGTACATTATTGTTTGTTATTACAACAATTTGTTGGTTTTCTCAATTGTATTCAAAATTAAATATAAAAAATGTGTGTGAAGTTATATATGTAGTGTGACACTGCCATGCTTTTATTACCGAAACCATTGGCTTATTTCTTAAATAGATGTAACTTATGCCTTTTAGAAAAATGTGTCATCTTAAAAATTATTAAAGAGCACAAATTAATTATTATGTATATCAAAATTCAACTAATATATCCCATGAATACTATTTTAAAATAGCTTTTCAAGCTACAATACTTTGAGCGGCCATTATTTTTGTAACAACCAAATAAAACTATTACACAGATAGCGACCCCTAAAATATTTATATAATAACAAACCTTGGATATTCATTAATATAATTATATTTACATACATCTCATTTTTATAAGTCAAATTAAAGAATACAAATGTAGAAGGATTTTGAGTTGTTGCAAGTGTTTTAACTGCTCCATGTTCTTGTTTAAACATTGCTGACTAGTGGAATTGAATGCATCACAAATCTCTTCATATAATATTTGAGTGCATTCACTTTCATTGGCTGCTTTTATTTCAACAACATGCTAACGGTTTTGTATAATAAAACCTACCTTTGTGTAAGCTACATAAAAAGAAACAGTGACAATCTGGTGAATTTAGTAAAATTTCAATGTTTCTTCTTTGCCCAATTCATGTGTTTATCAGATTTTTATCAAAATCCTAACAGTTACTTCACTGTCTAATTTGTATTCATGTTAGGATGAAACATTCTCAATAAACACACTTTATAATGTTGAGTATGATCATTTCAAAACATCATTATAAGATATAGTTCAACTTGAAACTAATATGGCTCTTTAAACCAGACAAACTTATAAACCTTTGACTCAAACATGAGACATTTTCTGGCCATTAAGTACATTTTTGTGAATGTTGACATGTTATTTATTTTTAGTCCAATAGTTCACTTCACTACAAATGTGATTGCTTTGCTTTGTTTTACAACATATCAACCTCAATGAGTTATTTAATGCTGACAAGATTTTTACAATAGATTTGTATGAATAGAATATATATGCTTTATAAGAAATAAATTTATAGATCATTGGTCTTTGATGCATTTTTTTTGTTTGTTAGATGTACTGCTGGTATGTTTTGTTTTGTTTTTTTTCCCCAAAAAATGTATTACTGGTAATATTTTATTTTCCTTCAAAAATGCGTAGCTGGTAATATTTTTTTTTCCTTCAAAAATTTATTGCTGGCAATATTTTTTATTAAAAAATGTATTCCTGGAACTTTTACTATAAAAGTAAATTTCTATACTTTCATAGTGTTTTTACCCCAGTTTGAAGGGTTAACTATTTGCCCATAGCTGGGACCCTAACAGGTGCTATCACCCTCAGTCAAGGTGGACCTGGTAACAACAGTAATTAAGAGGTAGTTCCATGCTTCTCACAACCTCCCAATCAGAGGTCATGCTGCTGGATGCTGTTTATTTTCATACCCAGGACCAACTATAAATGTGATATGAATTGTTAGTTTTCAGTTCATTTCTCTTTTGTGGAAAATTTTACATGCATGATGATGTCTGTAGCTCAATTTCAAGCAATGTCATCCGTTGATCTATCCTCAAGTATGGGAAGCACGAATGTGATTTTCATCCTGCTGTAGTCTTACATCTTCTTGCATAGATGTGGCAATGTTGGGCATCTTTTGCAGTAGTTCTTACATAATGCTACATAATATGTAATGAATATGTATCTATTTACATATACAAACACACACAAATTTGTTTAATCTGACATGTATACATATATATATATTTATATATATATATATATATATATATATATATATATATTATGACTGCATGGCTGAGTGGTTAGAATGTTCGCTTTCTGACCATGAAGCCCGGGTACCATGGTTGATTTGTCAGAGGGGTCACTTCTTAACATTATCAGTCTAGTGGAGGTGATCCCAGCGTGCAGCACCTTTGGAAAATGTCTGAAAACCATACCACATGTGAGTGAAATTCAGTAGATAGCTCATTTTGAGAAGCGGTTGATAGTTTTTCTAGCTCAAAGTCACAAGTCATTGTGACCAAGGTTTTGTACATTCTGGCCTTGTTCAGACTGTTGTTCACGCTACGTAATGTGCTCTCTCCAAAAACTAACTAAGATTTGCTCAGCACAGTTGCAGTATAAACCACAGGTGGGGTCTGTGGGTTTTGAGCAAGCACAAATGTGCCTGAGCTAGCATCTGCAATGATTTGCTTGATGCTTCAGAAAACAGTATCCTCGAATACAAGTGGCCAACCATATATATATATATATATATATATATATATGTGTGTAAGAGAGAGAGAGAGAGAGAGAAAGAATAAAAATGATGGAAATTTGTTTAATCCCTTACTCCTAGAAAACAGAAAAATGTAATGAAGCTGTGAAAAAATAATCAAAAATTAATTAACTCTTCCTTGTTGGCCATATTTAATGAAAGATGTTTGAAAGAAAGGTTGCTGCCTAAATATACATTAACTAGCAATATAGCCCGGCATTGCTCAGGTGTAATGAAAGCTTTAAAACTAATCCATGGTCCTGGAGCTCAGACTTTTTGAACATTGGCACAAAAGACTAAAAAGCAATAGTTGTTTCCAGTTAAAGCGAAACCGCAGACTGAAAGAAAAATGAATGGATGTAAGTCAAATTTTGAATTCCTGGTATTGATATCAAATAAGTTTTTTTATCATAAACTGAATTTCGAAGGCTAAATAAGTCCTCTGAGTAAATGGTATCATGGCTGAGACTAAGAACTGCCTACTTAGAGCCAAACCCGAAGCAAAAACTAAAATAAAAGGGCTGAAAAAAAATACAGACATACAGGCAGATAAACAGACAGACACACAAACATCTTGCCTTTTATATATATATATATATATATATATTATCGATTTTCCGCACTATTGTAAGAACTGCAACCTTGAAACTTCTGAATATCATTTCTTATGTTTTTGTCTATGAGTGTATCAAATTTGATTAAAATCAGACCACTCCTTCTATAACCTGATTTTTTTCTATTATCGATTTTCGATATTTATCGGGGGTACCTGGACACAAAACCTAGCTAAGGATACTCGCAGACGCTTATAGTACAACTCGATTCAGCTGTTTTGGAGTCTATAGGTAACGGACACACACACACACACACACACACACACACACACACACACAGACACACACACAGAGACAGAGACACACAGACACACGCACACATACACACCCACACACACAGAGACAAAGTTCCATTTATAAATAAGTTTAGATTAGATATATATCTATAGCTCAATTTATCAGAATATATTGAATTTAATGATATCTCCCTCTGCCCAGAAGGATGCAGATTCAAATCCTAGCAGAGAGTGCAAATTTTTTTCTTTAATAAGATTTATCAAGCATTCAGGCTGGTAGACAAAAAAAATAAATAAGTATACTGTTTAATAAATAAATGGAGTATCTACTCAAATGCAAGTATCTACTATAAAAAAAAAATGCATATATATATATATAGTCATCCACAGACAGTCTTGTTTTGCTGTATCGATTTTTTTCTATAAAATTTTAAAAAAAAATTTTTTAAATTAGATCACAGTTAGTGGTATGTGTAAGAGAGTTGTTAAGACTATGAAGGTGTATCATTTCTAAGGGGTCCTAGCTCTGGCTTTTGTAGTATTTTTTAGCATGATTGTAAGGTTAGTTCTTTAATGTGCTTGCAGTTTACTGTGGTTTCATGCCTCTGGTTTAAAAGCTTGTTGCCATTCATATAATTAATGATTTCAATTTTTTCTTGAAAATTTAAAATTTAATAGAAAAAATTGATTTCCTAAATCCAAAATTAAGGTTCAATATACAAAATTAGATTAATTATAAAAACTGTGCTTAAATACAAAAATATTCTATAGTTGTACAAATAAGTGGTAAGTCCAATCCCTTCCCTCCCCACCCCTTACACCTCCCTACTCTCCTCCTCTAAGAAATCCAAAGGATAATGTCTAGTCGCAAGATCATAAAAATTTACATCCTATCTGCTAATGTTAAATCTGTCTACAAAATTCCAAGACACTCATTATTCAACAATATTCACTACCCACATCACTTTCTTCAAAATTCAAACGAATAATTTACAAGACTTATTCCCTTATCACTAACCCCCACCAACATCCACACACAACTCACTAAATATAAGAAAAGAGGCTTTCCATTCCTGCCCACACCACCTGATGAGACATTGTAGTTTCAATGTCGAAACAAATGTACGATTTGTAGTGGATATATAAAAAATTTGTACATGTTCTAAAATAAAATTTATAAATATTCACAGCTCTATATATTATATCGAACACTGTTTTAAATTAATGTTTTGGATGTTGTAAAAAAAATTTTTTTTCTTTGTTCCTTATTCACTTGGATATATATATATATATATATATATATGTGTGTGTGTGTGTGTGTGTGTGTGTGTGTGTGTGTGTGTGTGAAAAGTGTATGTATATAATTATAAATATCAATATATATATATATGCAATTTGTTATATATATTATATTATTTATATATTATATATGCATAGTACTTATTTGAAAGCACTCAATGTCAGTGATAGAGCTGACATATTCATATAGATAGGTGTGAGTTTATAACCCTGGGTTTCACGCTCTTGTGATCGTCAGACAAACTGATTAATTTTTTAAAAAATTGGTTATCTGTAGGGTTGCGTATATTCGTGTATTTTTGTGGAAGTGGAGGAAAATCTGTCATCATGACCCATTATATATGCAGGTTTCATGACCCATTATATATGCAGGTTTCATTAAAGATGACAGACGAGCTATTAAGATTTTTATGGAAGTTTTTATGTGATCTTATGACTTTTTCTTTTGAGAACATAAATTATATAAAAATTGTCTAAATATTTTGTCTATCTGAGTGCTTTTGGTGATACTTTTTTTGGCCATTATCGAGTATTGATGTAATTTTACATGTAACAGAATATATGTAGTGTTATGTATGTTTGTATAGTAATGTGTATGTATTATGTACCAAACACGGTAAACACATTGTTAGTGTGTTCGTAGTTGATATTACTGGGTTTTGAGTTTTTTTAAAATCAGTTATGCCTCCAGGATGTGCGTTGTGGTGCAGTGAATATCGGCTCAGAATGAGAAATCGGGGAGCCGAGTTTGAATTCCTTGCATTCACTTACTCGCAAATACTCTTGGGAAAGGTATTAATCCATCTCTTCCCTCCAGTTATGGGTTAAAATAACAGAACAGATTGGGTTCTATAGCCTTGGTCGGCAACCAGTCTATCGCAGAAAGTAATGGAAACCTACTGCGGGATAATCTTCTGCCCAGTTAGTCATGTCTCGAAAGAGACATGATCGCCCAAGTGTGTATCACGTATGGCACTTAACTGACTGATGCCTCCATTATTTTTATTTTTTTGCATGTGGATGATGCATAGCAATTATAAACAGGACAAATCTTCATATGAAATGTCATCTGATAATATGCAACTCCCATTAACATAAACAAAAAAATTAAATTAATCATCTATTATACAAAATTTGAAATGGCTAAGCACATGATCAAAATAACAATTCACTTGCAAGATCCAAACTACCATGAATCAATGTTATTTACAAATTTCAGTTAAATGCCATACGTGATACAAGCTTGGACAATCATGTCTCAAAAGCAACATGACTGACTGGGCAGAGGATTATCTCACAGTAGGTTGCCATTGCTTTCTGCGGTAGACTGGTTGCCGACCAAGGCTATAGAACCCAATCTGTTCTGTTATGTAAACCCATAACTAGAGGGAAGAGATGGATTAATACCTTTCCCAAGAGTATTACAAATTTACAAATTTACATGTCCTTAATTTTATAAATAATTATATTGGCCATACAACTATGAAACTGACTTGAAGACTCATGCTGCATCTCTCTGAACTGAGCTCAATTTCGATCCCATTTAAACACACACAGAGACCTACCAAAAACAAAGATAATCTGAATGTTTGCTGTTGATTTATCATCTGATCTTGATCTTACACCTCAATGAGGAAAAAAAACTTTTAATATCTCAAAAATCATGCTAATAATATTTTTTCACCATTGTTCTGACCTTAAGTTTTCTTTAGTCATAATGAATGGTTGCACTCTCAATGAGGGTCCTTGCTTTGAACATCTATTTCATCTCAAGTTCGTTGCAAATCTTTAGTGGAATACACATGTACAATCTATTGCTAAAGACACAGAAAAAAGTCAGTTATTCTATCACTTAAGAAAATATCTGACTCATCCTGCCAGGTTTTATCTCAGATTAAACCAAAAATGGAGCACCGTTGTCATATCTAGGTGAGAGCTGTTAAATCCTCATCTATAGCAGTGTTCAAAATTGTTTACACACTTTTGTTGGGAAGATTTATTCTCTACCCTGTCTTTCCCAGCAGAGGCAATGTCCAAAGTCTATCACTGCTCTGTTGCTATTTCTATGACAAATTTTCAGATCACCTCCATTCTTTAATTCCACCAGTTCAGACCTTCACATCTACAATATATCATGCTACTTCTATAGTCACATCATCCTCTTCTCCCTTGTGTTTCAAATATAAGAAGCAAGTTCCAAGAATCTTTTTCCCAAGAACTGACACTTTGCAGAACAGTCTTCCTTGTGGATGCTGCTCTAAACATTTCAATGTTGACTTCTTGAAGTCAAGGCTCAACTGTTATCTGTCCTCTATTTTCATCATCTCTACGTCTTAATATCTTCTCTTCTGTTCATATCACACTCCTCATTTATCATGACAATTTCAACCACAACCCTCTACTTGAGTGGCTCTCGAGTCTTGAAATAGGCGATTTTTAGTAAAAAGAAACATATTGACTCTAGACAAAATTTGATTCCATAATATATAAACTATTTAATCGAAAGCGCAGCTTTTACATGCCAGTCTTAATGAAGTAGCAACTCATTTGAACAACGACTCTCTATTAAACAATGTTTCTCTATAAAGTCATTGTTACTTTTAATTCCAACTTATTTTTCTCTATTTAAGTGCATGTGATTTGCCACCTTTGTTTTTCAACTTTGGTTGCACTGAGTGGCACATTTCTGCCAGATGAGCATTTGGACTTTCAAGGGATTAAAAAAGCAGAACTCTTGAACTATTTTGCATCTTCTTGTTTATTCCTGCCAGAAATTGGAATGATTAACTTTGAGACTAATTACCTCTTGATCAAGGCTTGATTGCTTTCAATCCAATAATAATTAACTAAACACAAACATGCAGGTGCACACATGTACACACAAACATGCACACATATACATGCATCCAAACACACACGCACAAATATACACATACACATACACAAATACAAATACACAGACAGACAGATATGCACATAGACACACATGCACATACAAAAATACACACAAAGGTATACACATACAAAGAGTCATGCAAACACACACATGCACACAAAAACACATGCATGCAAATGCACACATATACAAATACACAGAAACATGCACAAAGACACACACAGATAGATACATACAAAGACACACACAAACATACAGGCATATACAAAGTCACACACAAAGACACAGATACAAAATCACTCATGCAAACTCATACACAAATGCATACAAACACACACATGCATGAATACACACAAAGTTTACATAACTCATTTAATCAGGTTACACATCACAGCAAATTCTTTCCTGTGCTATTAAAATGAAATTGTTTTCTTCTCAATTTATTTTAATTCTTCTTTTGTTCATTTCATACCCAGAAAAAAAGGCTGGGTGGAAATTCATTAATTCACCCTTTTGCAATTTCTAAATATAATTTTTCAAGCTTTTAACCAAATGTACATATTAACCTACCCAGCAATAATTCTATAAATTCCAATAGCAGAGATCACATTTGTTTATTGTTACAATTGCTTAACTTATTTTGTCTATTAACAAAAAGAAAGCAATTTCTCTAAAAGTTGCCCCACAGCAAACAACTCCTTAAAACATTTTATAAAATTATAATTTTACTTTTGATTTATGTAGGTATAATTTTATTTGATTGTTGAAGATGTAATTGATTAAATTATTAGAAATGAAATGGAACCAGCACTACAAATATAGTATATCAAAAAGTAATATCTTTTACTGCAAACAGAATGCATAAAATTATAAACCAGATGAACTGACCATGTGATACGCATTATTAAGAAATACACTTCACTCGTTGACCCCCTACAAAACATGTAAAACTTGCAATATATTATATAATATTATTAACCTTATGAATACCAATAAGAACATACCTATTAGATTTAAGCTTAAAAGCACCAATGTAGTTTATCAAGTTCACTACAAAATTATAGCTTTTGGAATATACCTAATGACTATATTGGTTTAAACATCAGTGACAATAAGCCAAAGGCTGATAAACAACTTAAATGATCTCAATGCGATAAAAAAGTACCTATGCACAACTGTCTGCTTGTATTAGAAAAACTTTCATAACATCATCATTCTAAAAGAATATAACTGTAAAAAACATCTCGAGATAATTGAGGCTCAATACAATTTAAGCCAAGCCTTGACTTTACCCTATTTGACAATGATAGTAACATGTTGGTTAGCTTTTACAAGACACTTCATCATAGAATCATACTCACATTTGTTCTATAGCACAACTTTGAATTTCTACTACTTTCATACAATACAACTTAGAGAATAAACACAAGAAAACATTAACAATAAACCCCTTGAAATCACTGATAAATCAGTCAACAGCACTGGAGACAATGATCATTGTGGACAGTTTCTATACTTGCTTAACTTCTCTCTCTGAAGGAAAACTGTAAGAAAATTAGAAAAACCTTATAAAACCTTTCATTAAAAAAAGTTGCTGCCCAAATTTGTGTGTGTGTGGAGGGGGGGCAAGCAGATGAAAAAATGAAAAAATTAGAAAGAATAATATTATTTATTATACACTAGGCTTGACTTTAAACTTCATAGACTGACTATAAAGGAGTGATGCTAGAACTGTGAAATCTTGCATGCATTAATTTCAACTCTTCTTATTAATAACTGCATTGTTTCTTTCTAGTTTGATCTTTTTTTTTATAATCATTTCATCCAAGCAAAGCAGGATTGCCACTGGTGCACAGGGAGTTACATTGAGAGAAGAAACAAGGTACAGGGGATGTCGAAGAAAGGATGAAAGGGAATCAAGTGGATAGAAGATAGCAACAGATATTGCATTTGAACTTTTGGAGATTGTAGCTACCAGCGAAGCAAGCAAACGGAAGAAAGTTCCACAAATGAAAAGGGCAAGAAAGAAAATGTTAGAGTAGAAGAGACAGTTACATTTAACTTTTCTTTTTTTATAATCATTTCACCCCAAGTAAGACAAAACCACCACTATTTTGAAGGGGGTTACAGTGAGAGAAAAAAACAAGGTACAGGGGGTATTGAAAAAAGGATAATAGATAGAAATTAAGTATGAAGGAGATGACAATTGACATTGCATTTGAATTTTAGAAGATTGTAGCAATCAGGGAAGCAGAAAAACAGAATGGAGTTCCACCAACAGGAAGTGTGAGAAAAGAAATTGTTAGAGTAGAAGAAGTTACACTTAACTATTTCAACAGTAAAAGGGTGGGACTGTGTTGCCAAACTAGTAGCATGTGTAAATACATGTGGTTGATGAACCAGGGAAAAAAACATCATCAGAGCAGTTGCCATGAAAATACTTTTGATCTTTAAAAATTTAAATCCAATGTCAATCATTATTTATTCTGTTCTTAATTTGTACTTTCATTGTTCTTTCTCCTTAATAGTGATTTTTTATCATACCCCCTAATATTCAGTAACTACTTGCATCTTAGTGGCTTTATTGCATTGCTTGACATGAAATGATTAGGAAAAATGTTTATCTGTTTATTCTATTGTTTAAAAAAGTTATCAACAACAGATATGACATCATCATCACTGCAATATTGGTTCTCAAGCCAAGTTTTTTTTTATGTTGAGGAACTGATGATGGTAGTCAAATAAGGAAAATAGTGAAGATCAACCACTTCAAAGACCCAGTCATACGCAGCAGCCATTGAAACTAAGGATCACTTTTGGCAGTTTACCTGGGCGTTTGGCCTTGATATCGCAAAATGACTCTTCATTGATGGTGAAACCCTTTTGAAGATATTTAAGAAGCACAATGCCTTTTTCATTTAAACATTTTGTGGTTATCATCTTCCGTGCAGATTAAATGAGTTTTGTTGACTTTAAAGCTGTTAAAGAGTGTTGTTTCAAGCGCATAGATTGTCTTTTCATTTCTGGGTTAAATTGATCAACCCAATACTCATTCTGGGTTAAAAAATGTTCAAGGAAATTAGCTTGATATACCTCAAACTATGTTAGTGGTGCAATCATGATGGTGTACTTTTGATCAAGTGTCAGAAGACATGGCAACCACCAAGCAAAATCCTTAGTTATTAACCTATCATCCATCACCATATGGTGAACATGATCAATGTTTACCTGGGTGGTGGCAGTTGCAAGATGTCCAAATTTCGGTCTATCTTCAAGACTCTTTCTACCCCTCCTAAATTCAAATGTCCACATTTACACTGTTGATAATGCTGAAGCATCATTCCCAAATGTACCAACCATGTCAGTATGTATGTCCTTGTTGCATAAACTCTTTTTCTTGATCACATCACAATGCCAAATGTTATCCTTTTCAAGAGAAGTTGCTACTAGTTACATTTGAAGTCATTTTAAAACAGTTAGACAGATGTCAGTTTACCCTAAAAGAAACAATGCAGTTATTAATTGGAAGAGTTGAAATGAATACATACAATATGTCAGAGTTCTAGTATCACTTCTTCATAGTCAGCCTATGAAGTTTTTCAGCCTACCCTCATATTATATAACCAGTTGATAAAAGGGAAGCATAATGAGAAATGTGTTCTGAATTAGAAATTTTGGATTTACCTCTTTGATTTTGCTTTTGGAATTTAAAAAATATCATGTGTGTGTGTGTGTGTGTGTGTGTGTGTGTGTGTGTGTGTGAATAAAGACAAAAGAAAAATTTCATCTTAGCCAACACATTTTGTCATTCTAATAGATTTTATAAAGGCAAATGTAAGGATTTATTTTGTCACAGGTATTCATAAACAAAATTAAAAATTTTAAGTTTTTCAGAATGTTTACAATTTAGAAACATTCATAAATATTCATCAGAAAAGTCAAGATAAATTATGGAAGATGCTAAATATTATAATTTAATGTCTAATCAATAAATGTGAGTAAATGATGATGCTGAATTTTTTTATAATGTAATTAATATTTATATTTTTTATTCGGGTTTAATTTATGTATTTTAACTAAAAGAAGATTCTGAATTTAACTGTTTTCTTTTTGATATTTTTGATATTTTTAGAGTCATGTATTGGGAAAGTAATAATTCTTTCAGGAATAAAGATATTTGAAAAAATCTTGGTTGCAAATTTACATTTTGATATAATTCAAAGCAATCATCTGGAGAATTTTCTATTTAAGTAAGTTAGTTTCTCTTTTAATAAGTGTGACATTCTTTATGTCAAAATTGTGGTTGAATTTATTTCTATGCACGATTAATGCTTTTGATAAATTCTCATGTTTAAGAGTCTTTTTGTGTTCCTAGATAGTTTTTTTTAATTACTGCAAATTTTCCTAATGGATTATAAGGAGCAGTTGTAACAGTTTATTTTATACAGACCTGTTTTAGAATTATTATTGTTAAGGATATTTCTGGTTCTGATCATATCCATAACAATTTTGGATGTGGCTGGAATTATTTTGATATTGTTAAGACTGGATAAATTGTATTAGATAACAGATGTTAAGAAGTTAGTAGGTATTATATATGACTATTTTTATTGTTGCTAATAATGTCATTATCTTTTTTTATTGTATATTTGTATATCTTTTTCTTAGCATTCTGGATAAAATGAGGAGAGCTGAGGTTTCTGAAAGTATTTTCTATGTATAGTTCTTCTTCAGTATTGGGGACCAGTGCTTGTAAATTTCACATAATTAAATTTGTTGACAAGATCAGGTAAAAATATGTTTTGTGGATATATTAAGGAAATATCATGTACAAATTTTGTGGTAAAATCTTTTTGATAGAATTAATTTCTGTAAGTCAAAACCCTACTAAGCAGAGATTTACTTAGTAAACCAAACTTTTGTCAATAAAAATTGTTATTGAAGGTAAAAAAACATTGTTTAGTGATGTAAACATTGATTAGTGATTTTAAACATTTTCAAAACTAATAACATTTTTTGTTTTTTATAAATACTTGTTGCAAATCAAAATCCTCACATTTACTATAATAAAGTCCATAAAAAGACAAAACACATTGGCTTAGATAAGTCTTTCTTTTATCATTATTCCTCTTGTCCTTTTACAGATTATTTTTTAGTTAAATCTGAAATTTTAGCACACATGTGTATACATATATATCTTTGATAAACAAATAAAATTATTTTTACAAAAAAATGCATGACACTAGTATTAAAAATATCACATAAAAAATCAACATATTTTATTGCAATCAAATGCACATTAATTATAAAGAGGACAAAGAAAACCAATTTGTCATCAGAATGATGTTTATGAATTCTCTTGACAAAAGGGACCAGGGAAAAGACATCTGTTGTGAATCTGCCACTCAGAAGAAAAATGCATCCTACTGAGAGAGAAACCAGTCTGAAACATTCATTCCTTATAATTCATCCTAAGAAAAATCTTATGTTTAAACATTAACTTGGATTTCCCTGAATTGAAAGTGATAAGAAAAATATAATTACTATTTTGAAGTGATTATGGACAAACAAGCAGTGTGGTCTAGTGATCATAAGAATGCATAGGCTGAAAAAAAGATAAACTTTGTTTTTTAAGAAGTGGAAATAATTTTCTTTCCTTTTCTTTTGTGTGGTCTAGCCAAGAGAGATCATAGCATAAGACAAGCTGATGACTGAAAATCTCTCTTCACTAGACTATTTTAAATGTTTGGATAATCATAACTGCTGAGAAGCTAAGAGAAGGGATAGAGAGATTAGTGCTGCTTATTTAGAGTGGTAATATAAGATGAGGTGTGAAGAGAGTCAGTCAAAAAATAAGGCTCAAAAAGGACAGCCCGAAATTTGGAAAACTACTTCAGTAAAGATATTTTGAGAATATTTAGTTTTAGAAAAAAGATGGAATTCAACCAAATCAAACCCCTGGCCAGATGCAGGACTCCATATAAACTGGAGATTTTAAAACGGGGAAGACAGAAGAGACTAGGAGACACATATAAAGTCCCCCACACTACAGCTACCAGAGCCCACATCATTTTCTGAGACCTACTGACCAAGTCCTTGTGTCAGCCATAAAGACCAGGACTTAGAAATTTAAGTTACTACAAAATGAGCTGCAAACTTTGAAGGTGATACTAGTGCCATTTGATTTTAAATAGGAAGGGTTAAAGCATATATAAACCAAATCATTGCTACATTTTTAACCCAAGTTAATTCTTTATTCTATAGAATTCAGTTTTTTGTGTAACTTCTGACTGTTATATATATATATCCACTTGTGCATTGAATTCTGCTGCCATATCTGGTCGGGTGCTCCTGCTATCCACCTAGGCGTCCTTGACAAAATCCAACAGAGAATCTGTAATGTGATAAATCCTGACTTGGCAGCTCAAATACAGTTACTTTCTCATCAGCACAATGTAGCTTCCCTGTGTCTTATCTACAAATACTTTCATGGCTTCTGCTCTGATGAACTTAGCTCACTGGTGCCCCCTATATATGAATTTACTTAAGCCACAAGATTAACAACTAGGTCCCACTGTGAAACCAATAAAAAAATAAAATAAAAATAAAAATAATTTTTTTTCTTTTGTCCCCACTGTGAAACCAATAAAATGTAAATGCAAATTCTACTCTAACAGCTTCTTTTCTCACACTTCCCGCCTGTGGAATTGCCTTCCATTTACTTGCTTCCCTGACAGCTACAATCTCCAAGAATTTAAATGTAAAGTCAATAGTCATCTCCTATCTCACTAACCTGTATCCCCTCTCTCATGCTCCTTTCTCCATCCACTCCACTCTCATCAATATTCTCCTCCTCCTCTTAAGCACTTCCTAACATGCGCTATAACCTGTCACTCTTTCTCATAACTTTCCTTCTATGTAATCCCCTGCAAAACAGTGGCAGTAAAATGTCTTGCTTGGGGCGATATGATTATAAAATATTTATATATATATATATATATATATATATACTAGCAGTATAGCCCGGTGTTGCTTGGGTGTAATGAAAGTTTTAAAACTAATCCATGGTCCTGAAGCTCAGACTCTTTGGATGTTGGCACGAAAGACTAAAAAGCAATAGTTGTTTCCAGTTAAAGCAAAAACATAGACTGAAAGAAAAATGAATGAATGTAAGTCAAATTTTGAATTCCTGGTATCGATATCAAATAAGTTTTTTTCATCATAAACTGAATTTTGAAGGCTAAATAAGTCCTCTGAGTAAATGATATCATGGCTGAGACTAAGAACTACAATTATACCTACTTAAAGCCAAACCCAAAGCAAAAACTAAAATAAAAGGCTGAAAAAAATACAGACATACAGGCAGATAAACAGACACACACACACACACACACACACACACACAAACATCTTACCTTTTATATATATATATATTATCTATTTTATGTACTAGTGTAAGAACTGCAACCTTGAAACTTCTGAATATCATTTCTTATGTCTTTGTCTATGAGTGTATCAAATTTGATTAAAATTGGACCACTCCTTCTATAACCCGATTTTTCCGATTATCGATTTTCGATATTTATCGGGGGTACCTGGACACAAAACCTAGCTAAGAACACTCGCAGACACTTATAGTACAACTGTGTAAATTTTCAAGAAAATCCGTTTAGCTGTTTCAGAGTCTATAGGTAATGGACACACACACACACAGACACACACACACACACACACAGAGGAAAAGTTCCATTTATAAATAAGTTTATATATATATATTGGAATCAAAAACAGATCAATCATGAGTTGGAGTTTGAATCTGACAGAATGATAGGATAAAGAACAAATAGGAAACATGAATATAACTTGCTTTGCTTTGATTAAAGCTTCATCAGAGACTGAGAAATTAAGAAAAAGAAAAAAGAGTAAAATTTAGGTATTTTTCAATTTTTTGTTGCTTGATTTTTATTGATAAATCAGACTTCATCCATGTTTGACTTGTCAAGCAGCCTTTGTGTGTATAATTTACAATCACTTTATACAATTAAGTCTTATAATATTACAGTTTGAAATTCTTTATTTCCAGTTACTGGAATCGTCAACCTACAAACCGGATAAAAACAAGACCATTGCCTCAGCCATTTCAACCAATATCTTGCCGTCAACTTCTTGGTGGTGAAAGCTCTAACTTAATGCATACTATGCTAGAAGCTGATATGGCACCAGATTTTCTTACTTCCCGTCAGAGTGGTCCACATATGAACAGAGCTGAAAAAATGGTAGGAATTAACAACATTGACTTTTAATAATAAATATATCCCTCAAGAGTTATTTAGTTTATTAAGTAAAAATAAGACATTTTTAAAATGTTTTAAATTGAATATTTACTGTTTTATTCCTTTTTCTCAGCTGATATCTTGCAGACAAGTTTATAATTTCTATTCTCCCACACATTTTTATTTAACTCAGTAAAAAAAAAAAAAAATTAAAACTGCTCTTAGTACCTTTTTCAATCTTCTGAAGATTTCATTAAGATAATTATAATAAATTCTGATCTGATGATGTAATATCTGGGAAGTATGACAATTTATTTGCTTGAACATCTAAAAAACATGTCTAACATTAATTTTATAGCATATCAGTCAGTTAAGTGCCATACGTGATACACGCTTGGGCGATCATGTCTCGAAAGAGACATGACTGACTGGGCAGAAGGTTATCCCGCAGTAGGTTGCCATTGCTTTCTGTGGTAGACTGGTTGCCAACCAAGGCTAGAGAACCCAATTTGTCCTGTTATTTGACCCATAACTGGAAGGAAGAGATGGATTAATACCTTTCCCAAGGGTATTTGCGCGTATATGATTGCAACGAATTCAACTGGAATTCGAACTCGGCTCTCTGATTTCTCGCCCAGAGTCGATATCCACTGGACCATAACGAACTAATTCTGGACACTTTTTATGAATTGCTGTCTTCAACCGGTATAATTAGTAGCTTTTTTGAATCAATTGTTTAGTTCTCTTAAAATAGCTCACCATAAATGGCTACCTTCTAATCTGACCATATGCACAACATCACTTTTTCTGAATTAAGACTGGTTGCAAGTAATATTACTGATAGTTCATTATAGTCACATCATCATCTCTTGCCAGGGATGTCCTTACACCAAAGCAACACTCGATTAAAAGGTTTTTTAAATGTAAATATTTTTTTAAAATTTTATTAAATATGCATCTTTTATTGGCACTTTTTTATGCTAACCTGAAATATAAATAAAGCATTACTACTTTTTCACTCCAACAATATTTCATTACTTTGCATGTTATTTTCACATATACAAATATTTGAATAGACACCTTTGTTTATTTACAAACAATGAAATTAATACCTACCAGCTTAGATTATTAAAAGTTTTACTAAGGAAAATGTACTTCTTGGCAAGGACAAAGCGTGCATTTCTTTTTTTCCTGATACACTATCTTCCAAAGAGGATCCTTAAAGGTGAAGATAATAATTCGCTAAATGTTTTGAATAGTTGCAATTCTGATGTTATATGTCAAATATCATCCATTTATTTGGTAAATATATTTTTCTATCTAAGTATATTTACTCAATTACTTTCACAGTATGTGAATATTTAATATCTGTTGCTGTATAGCCTTCAATATTTGTGCAAACATATTGCAGAGGTTGGGTTAGTCTGGCACAAGGTCAAAATAATAATGGACTCTGAAAGTGAAACTAAATACATCAGTTGGTTAGCCTTTAAAAGACACTGATTGCACAGAATCCTGCATGTCTTCATCCACTCTGTTGCTTATCATATTTGTCAGGTCAGGGAGTTTATGTCATCAAACCAGTTTGCATTTTATTTTTGGTCTTCATTTGTTGTCCTCTGCTAGATATTTCTGTATAGACTCCCACAAAAGAACTTCACTAACAATTTCATCATTAGCTCTCTGGTTCTGCGAATCTGACTCTACACCCTTTGATGATATCTGATGTTTATCAAAAGTTCCCATATAATCATTCATTGAGTGACAAGTGACATTCAAAGCCACATTCCAGAAATGGACATATTGAAAAAATCCATCCAGAGTACAGATTTATATTCCACTCACAATGCTAAAAGAAAGACAAGTAGAATTTTATAACCGCAAAAAAAAAAAGATAACAGTATTAAGAATGTTGAACTAGATAAAAACCAATGCATAACACTGCCTACCAACTGTATAAAATCCACTGTAAAAACAATCTATTCAATCTAAACAACATCAAATAATTACAGTCAGAACCAAAAATATCCAAAACAAAACTTCTGAAGCAGGTATGTGCAAAATAAATTGCTGGAACTGCTCTTCACAATGCACTGGGGAAACTTACAGAAATTTACTAAAAACTATCTATGAATACAAAAAGGATCTTGCACACAATTTTATTTAATATATTAATTATGCATTGAAACAAATTTAACCATAAATTTTACCTAAAGCATGACACACTTATTAAAAGAGAATGTAATTTATTCAAAAGGTAAATTCTTGAGAGTGTTGCTATCAAATCTTATTAGACTATGAATCTACACCCTGGATTTTCCCAATATGTTCATTCCAGAAAAAATTAATACTTTGTCTAGCCACCATATTCATCTTTATATACCGTATTCCTTCAGGACATAGGCGAATACGGACTTCCATTTTCCTCATCCCTTGTCACTCTTAACACTTTTCCTCCTGGTATCTCTTCCAAACCTGGCTTCACCACCCACTCACTCAAGCCTATCATATATCTCTCATGCTGCTTTCCCTCTATCCACCCTGTGAGTATTAGATTCTCCAAGGCCTCCTTCCTCATTACGTGTCCTAGAAATGTCTACTGCCTCTTCCTGATGCTAAGTGTAAGCATTTCATTTCTATCCTTTCCCAAAACATTGACATTGTTCACATGTTTGTTCCATGGTATCCTCAGCATCTTTCTGTAGAATCCCATTTCTGTTACTTTGAGTCACTCTTTCATTTTTGATGAGATTGTCCAGCATTTGCTGCCATATAGGAGGAGAGATATCATATATATATATATATATATAATAAGAAAAAGAACAAATAGAAAATGGTATAAATCTAAAATATTTCACTTTTATAAAAGATTCATTAGAGAATGAGATGAAGAAAAAAATTCTTATATTCTTATTTATACCAACAAATGAAACTTTGTTTCAATTAATTATTATACAATCACTTGAATAAACATCACCAAATTAATGATAATTCTATTGATTGAATCAATCTTATATATATATATATAAAGGGGGAAAAGTGGATGGAAGAAATTATATATATATATATATATATATATATGTGTGTGTGTGTGTGTGTGTGTAGTAATTTTGTTATTACAATGGTTTATAAATGCATCATATCTGCACAGAATGCAATTACCTTATTTCCAGCATTGATTCACCTACCATTCGGTTCACACTCCTCCTGGTCTTTTGAAAAGGAGTAGAGGCTTATCCATTGTTGCCTGTTTAGGATCAGGTTTCTGGTTCCTTATAAAGACTACTTCAACTCTCTATTTCTTACATTTTCATCTGAACTCTGAAATCTTATCCAATAATTTATTTATTTTTTTGTTCTCTCTTCTTGGAGTAGTTTTATCTCTCATCTAGTTCATACTTCCTCCACCCTCTGGTCTTTTGAACAGGAGTAAAGGTTCATCTTTTGATATCTGTTTAGGATCAGGTTTCTGCTTCCTTCTAAAATCTTTTTTATTCTTTTTCAAGTTTCAAGTAGGCCTTTGCATCTCAGTGGTGGCACTTGCTTGGGGTGAATTAATTAAAAAAGATGTACACCCAATTTTTAAATTGCAAATTAAAATAAAACAATGAACATAGAATTGAAAAAAAAAGAGGGTCAATTTTTTTTGTGGGGGGAGAAACATGAATGAGTAGGGGAAATAACACTTTGAACAACGTATTTCCAAAATATAATTTATTTGAATTTTTTGCTACAGAAATCTTTCTTTCTCTTTATATAACATGTGTATTAATTATCATTTAAAATATTTGCTAGGCAAAACCTGGGAAACATGCAAGTGCAGTCCAGGCAAATAAGGCCAAAAAATCTGCCCAAGTAGACACCATCTCTCCAGTATTTAGTACAACTATTAAGCAACTGAAACAATTATACAACCAATACAAAAACAAGTTCAACATGATCTTTGAAGTTTACGGTAAGCTGCATTCTCAAATATTTGTTCTCTTTTGTTATCAGAAAAAATTGATAATTTTGAGATAAAATACAAATTCTTATTAACAATATTTACAGACTAATGTCGTCATCTTTGTTGTTATGAAAATGTTTTAACTATTGCCACCACACCTTGTTGATTTGGATAACCTTCAGTGAATTTCAAGCTGAACTCTTTATTTAATCAACAGGGATGTATTGTTTTTGCTCTATTGTCCATGTCTAAAGATTTATGTGGGTTGATGGAAAATTTAATTTGAATGTGACCAAATGAGGTTTATTTTAGTTCCCTTGCCATTTTACCTGGGAAAAAAACAATGCAGTTATTAATAAAAGTTGAAATTAACACATGCAAGATTTTACATCTCTAGCATCAGTCCTTCATAGTCAGACTTTGGACTTTTCATCCTACTCTTGTACTATCTTGCTCATATTTTTTCTGTCAATTTCTATAACATTGAAATTTACACACTTTTTTAATCTATGGTGGTGAGGCTTTACATAAGTGAATGGGGCCTGGATACATCCATTGAGAGGCTATAACTTAAACTGATGACCCTTAAAAAAAAACCTGTTATCCAAGACACAGAACATTTGATTGGTAGCCCTTTCAGTAACAAGCCATTCTTAAATTCCAGTTGGTCAAATGTCCTCATTGTTGCTGTTATTATTACAATGTTTCATCCATTTGTATCCACCATTCTTCTTCAGATAACTGTCAATCTGAGTAAACGGAAAGGAATTTCAAATCAAATGTTTAATGTACAGGGATAAATTTTTCGCATTCCATTGTCCATATCTAGACCCATCCTATCTTGCTCTTATTTTTACTGCTCATGATGCTCACCAGGTTTCCACTGATCTTATGGGGAACAGACTGAAGGATTAAAGGCTTCTAAATTTGGTAGCATTGGAATTGTGATTACAAGAGGCTTATCCCTTGTTTCCTGTTTAGGATGCGGTTTCCGGTTTTTCTTTTCTAATCTTCTCACTGTTTTTTCAATTGGAGTAGATAGACTAAACTATCGCCCGGTTCACACTCCACCCACGTCTATTGAACAGGTGAAGAGGCTCATCCCTTGTTTCCTGTTTAGGATGCGGTTTCCTGTTTTTCTCTTTTCTAATCTTCTCACTCTTATGTAGCCCCCTGCACATCAGTGGCGTTACCGCCTTGCTTGGGGTGATATGATTAAAAAAAAAAAAAAAAAACTCTGGCTCACTTAGCACAGACTTTGGTTCAGCCGGAAACATGGTGAACAATAAGTAAAGATTACTGAAAAGAACAAGATCAGATATACTCAAATAGGAACAGCAAAATGTGAACAATTTACTCCTGTAGATTGAATAAAATGTTCATTTTGAAATTCCCTAAAGGTTACTCACATCAACAAGTGCCTGAAGAAAACCAGAGAGCACAATATGTAAAATGATGTGTTAATGGCAATAAAAATGAGGACAATAGTCCAAATATAAATAATGATACCTCCTTGTCCCCCAAATTCAGAAAGCAATGCAAATTCTAACAATAAAACAAAAAAAGATTTTCAGTTGTTAAGATTAAAAAGAGCTATCCTCTGGTATGAAATCAACAAAAAAATTGTTTATTAAATATTTATTTTTGTCTACTGGCCTGAAAGTTTTAGAAATTTTATTAAACAAAAATGTGCACTCTCTGACAAGATTCAAACCTGCATACTCCAGGGCAAAGAAAGCTACCATTAGATGCAGCAGGTTCAAGTCAACTGAAATATGAAGAACAATCGAGAAATCTTTATGGACAAAACAGAGGCCTGAGTAGTCATAAAATATCTGCAGAAGAAAGTATACCCAAGGAAATCCATGAGGAGATGGTACAGATACCTGTTGAGGACTCCCCTTCCTATGCAACCATGAAGAAGTGGGCTGTAGAATTGAAACAGGACAGGGACAGCACAGATGTTGACCCTCAGTCAGGTCAACAAAAAACCAGTTGATACCATTCACAGTATGGTTTTGGATGACAGATGTCTTACTGCTCAATAGATAACTAAATCATAGGATGGCAACAATTGCTTTCTTACTTGTGTTACTCTTTCTTAGAATCAAACACCATTGTTATAGGTTTCTTTTTCATAATTGCTTTTAGTATCATAAAAGTGTAATTTTGTCTTTGTGTCTAGTTAAACTTTGTGTTCTTTTTACTCAACTCTGACAATGGTTCAATTAGTTCAATATATTTCAGGATGTATCTACTGTAAAATTTTATCAACCCTAAAAAGGATTCCAATTCCTTTTTATTGGTTGGAGTCACTACCTCTAATCTTTTTTGTTAGCCTTTTGTCAGATGCTATACTGGTTTTCAATATATGGTAGCCCAAATATGCCAGATTATTTCAATCAAAGTTACATTTGCCTTTGTCAATCACCATAGTATTTGTTTCATTTTTTGTTTTAACTCTTGTTTGGTCTTCACTCATACCCCTATATCATCTAGGTAAATAATCATGTTAGTTATTTTGCCTAATAATATTCCATCGATTGCCCTTTGAAATATATGATTAGACATAATTCCAAATGGTGAGTCCACGGGTATATACGGGTGTTAATCGGGGCAACATCTTTAAATTTTTTGTCAGTCTGAATTTGGTTGTAGACAGATCCCAAGTTAATTTTTTCAAAATGTTTGCCAGTTCATGGCTTGCTGTTTTGATGTTTGGTAATGGAAATGAATCTAAGCATATCTGGTGAGTTACTCCAACTTTATAGTCATGGCATATCCACAGATTTTCATTAGCCTTTTTTATTGCTACAATAGGTGAGACTCAGTTACTTCCACCATGTGTAACTTTTTTGAGAATGCCTTGCTTGATCATGTGGTTTAATTTGGCTACAACTAAAGGCAGTATATGTACTGATACTTTTCTGGCTTGAATGTATTTGAGGTGGTAATTTTCTTTTAATCGAATATTTGCTTTATATCCTTTTATAAGTCCTAGCTCACTCTCTTGTGCTTCCATGGAGTTTATTAATTTGGCTGTATCTTCTTTTACTATGTCAATACCTAAAAATCCATGGTCTTTCTTGCACACTACTATCATGATTTGAATAACCTCGAACTGAGTATTTGTTTCAAATGTGTTACAGAAGATACTATAGTGGGTTATACATTCTAGTGAAATGTAGTTGTGTGTTGAAACAGATTAATTGAATTTGGCCTCGTTAGTAGATTGCCCACTATAAGGGGGGTATAAACAAGAAACAAGGGGACAGCGAAGAAGAAGGTGAGAGAGAAAGGAGAGGCGAGCATAGATTGCTTGACAAGGTCAAGGGACGTGCTAATTATGCTCGTATTTTCTCAACTGGCAATGCGTCCCGTGCCAGTTTTTTATTTCGTCTTTGTGGATCCCAGCGAGTCATTTAGGAATTCACACCCGTATTTAATTCTGGACTTCCCATTGGACAATAAATAAAATCCGCGTAGGCTCGTGAAAAGGAATTTGATATTTATTAAGTTTTGGTTTTCTGCCGGAACACATGCGTGGAGTCGGGTGAGCAAAGACCAGTTTTGGTCATTTGCTTTCTGGATCTCTGAGGGCAAACATCTGGTCCCTCGCTTTGCTCGGTATCACCACAGTACCTAATGTCTTTATTGTTATTCCATCAAATTGTTTTAACTTTAAACCACTTTCTTTTAACTTAGGTTGGCCAAGCTTGAGCCAAACATTTCTTGGAATTAGGGTTTTCTCACTACTTGTGTCAACTTATTCATTTTCATTTTCTCTTTACTACTCTTTGTGTATTTACTGCAAATACACTGGCTTCCTGCTGTTCTTCAGGGGTGGGGGTTTATTACTCTCATATTTTTCTATATGTTTTTCACTTCTGCAAACAGTCTTAAAATGATTCATTTTTCCACATTTAAGACACTGTTTTCCCAGTGCTGGGCACTTGAATTTATTCTTTTCATGCACCATTACGCTATAACTGCACTTCACTTTGGCTTTGGCTATGTTCAACCAGTATGACTCTAACACTTCTCTTGACTGGTTGAAATCTCTGACTTGCTCCAGCTGTTGTAAATAGTCCGCACTTAATTCTAAGTTTATATGGCCACTTTGCATGCATTCCAGTACTTTTTGTTTATGCTGCAGTTCATTAAATCCTTTAATTGTTCATAATAGAATCAGTTCATCATCAATTGACATGTCTTGAGCCCCAAGTTTTTTAAATTCACATTGCTTTGCCTGTCCTTTGAGTTTTTGTATGTACTGCATGATAGATTCCTTTGGCCACTGCCTTGCCTCCAAAAAATTTGTTCTTTCAGCAGTGATCAGTTTTCTTTTTGGCTGAATATTTCTTTTTATTATGCTGAGAGCTTCCTTAAAAGAGATCTGTTCTAATTCTCCATTATTCGGTTCTGTTCGCCTTCCATTCTTGAATCTTTGAGATTACACACTCTTGCTGTAGCCGCAAAGGCTTTCATCCAAATCTTGACATATTGTAGATTGTCCATGGGATCTAAGCATCCTATCAGAAATGCCTAGTATATCTTGCAGTTTCAGCACTCGATACATGGTACACATTACCCATGACATAATGGAGTGCCAACAGTTATTGGCTTAGCGCTTAAATAGAACTCAGCTAATTTGCATAGGATACCACAATATTATTATTGTTTACTTCCATGACTAATTATTTGTCTAATAATTTGTCATAATTAACCCAGAATAGAAACTTTGTCAACATTTCACTGACTCACTCTGAACATAAAATATAATTAATGAAAAAAAAATTATTGACAGTTTCTTGCAGTTCTCTAAGCAAGAAGAGGATTTTTATGCTGTTATTGTCTGATTTCAATAGTTAAAAAAAGATTGGGAAAATATGAAAAAACTTCCAAGATTAGGTTGACAAGTTCTATTTGGTAATGAGAAAAAACTTGAAAGCATCAGCTTATATTTTTTTTTATTTAAATCTCACAACATTCAGTTCTACTGAAACCACAATATCAGGCATAGCAGATGAAATAAGGCTCAATACATCCTCTTAGATGAAGGCCCTAAAATTAACAAATATCACTGGAAAATATACCTTAACTGTCTCTTCAGTGTGAGATCTTTTCTCTTTTTATGACTGCAGATAGAAGTTATAGGGAACCAAATCTAGACTAAGTCTGGGAAGTGTAGGGGACTGAAAAACCTGGGTTATGCAATACTTGGCTAAAAAAATAAGCTGCATGAAAATATTTTGATTTACTTGCATTGATGAATATAAACTCACTCAGAAGTATCTCACTGCAATATCTATTTAAACATGTGCAATGATGTCCTTTCTGATTGGCTGCCAAGTTGTATCAAAACCCCTGAGATGGTTGTCAAGATATGCTTTCTACATAGATCTTGTACACACCTATCAGCTTTCTTTTTTTATTGTGTAAGGCAGTTGAAATAACATTTACAATTTAACTTAGAGTACTTGGAGTTCAGAACTCTAATTGAAAGTTAACTTAATTTTTCACATTCCCTCAGTTCATTCTTTACAGATAAATTCCAAAGATTTTAAAATCCTTGTTTGTTAACAAAATCACAGCATGGCCATAAGGTTCTAAAATGAAGCTACTCTCAATTAACCATCATCGTCAATCTCACCTACCTCCCATTAGCATGGACCAGGCTTGCCTCCCAGAGAGTAAAACACTACGCCTCCTTGATCTCACACTTTCAGCGGACCTCAAATGGAATGACTATATCGAATCCATTGCTAAATCCGCTGCTATGAAAGTCGGTTCTCTGTGTAGGGCCCGGAAGTTTTTTCCGTCTAAATCTATCCTGCACATTTATAAATCTACCATCCGCCCGTGCATTGAATACTGCTGCCATATCTGGTCGGGTGCCCCTGCTGTTCTTCTCGAGCTTCTCAACAAGGTTCAGAGGAGGGTCTGTAATATGATAGATACCAACTTGGCAGACCGCCTGCAGTCTCTCTCCCACTTGGCTTCCCTGTGTCTCTTCTATAAATACTTTCACGGCTTCTGCTCCGATGAACTTAGATCACTGGTGCCCCCTAAATACAAATACTAGATCCCACCCTTTTACAGTGAAACCGATAAAATGCAGCCGTAACTTCTACTCCAACAGTTTCTTTCCTCGCACTTCCCGACTGTGGAATTCTCTTCCAAACAATTGCTTCCCCGACGGCTACAATCTCCAGGAGTTTAAATGTAAGGTCAATAGACACCTCCTAACACACTAACCTGCTCCCATTCTATCAAGCACTCTTCCCATCTGCCTAACCCTCATCCTCGCTATCCTTACTCATCTGTCACCTTCCTCCTGACATTCCCTATGTCTAACCACTCCTTCTCTTTACCTTCCCCTATGTAGCCCCATGCGCAATAGTGGCAGTGGAATGCCTTGCTTGGGGTGAGATGATTAAAAAAAAAAAATGTATTTATTCTTTAATTTATATTTAATCCATTAAACATACAATTAACCCTTTTAGCAATCTATTTAGCATTGTTTGATCCTTCAAGTCTGCTCGTTTATCATTGACATAAGCCTATACAATAATTGGAGCCCAATTTAACCATACTTGACTGCCTAAGTGCCACTATGATTTATTTGTATTTGATGAGACAGTTAAACAGCAAATCATTACTATTAGTATTCTCATGTTTTATTCTCTGTTAATGTCTTGCTGCAGCCAAATCAAACCCAGAAGTAATCTATCTCTGTTCAAGTTTTATTTATATTAGAGACTAGCAATGTTAATGCAAATAATTAGAGTCACAAATAGACACATTGAAAACAGTTAGGTTTAATCTACATCTAATTTTAACTTCAAAAAACACTTTTAGGCTTTTGAGATGTTTGAATACAAATTAGTTTTGAGAGCACAAAAATACCATGCTACCATTCAATGAATGAGATGTGACAAAAGTAATTGTTTTCAGTGTATCCATAAATTGCTTTAATAAATCTGTTGTCTATAAAATGCATCAGCTACTTTGGAAAGAGAGAGAGAGAGAGAGAGAGAGAGAGAGAGAGAGAGAGAGAGAGAGAGAGAGAGAGAGAAATAGCAATTATGGTTCTCACTGACAATCAAAGATCAATAACTGGAAAATATAATCAACGCTTCAGGAAATGAATGTACAGACGATTTCAATACAAGAGAGGAAACACATAATTTTAAACACTCTACTTACAAATAATCAATATAAAATTGAGAAAGCAAAAGAGGTGAAATTTATTGTCATTTCATTTATTTTATTTGATTGCTAATTTCAATGGCATGTCTTTTGAAGATAGTGAAATGGTCAGCGGTATATCTGAAGATTTTATTCTCAGGAAGGGAAATCTTTTAACTCATTAAAAAATAAGACGTTAATAATTGAGACTAATTGACGAATAGAAAAAAATAGAAAATGAATAGAAAAAATATTTTTTAGCTTTCCACATATTTAAAACATTGTACATTGTTACATATTGAAATAATATCTTTTCATAAAAAATATAGTATAATACCCATCAAAATTATGTGATTATATATATGGATATACAAAAATCAAATGAAAAGTTTTCAAAAATCAAATGAAAAGGCTAATCAAGATACTCACTTGGAATATGACCAAATGAGATTTATTTTTTAACACAGTTCCCTTTACCAGTTTACTTGAAAAAAAACAATGCAGTATTTAATAAGAAGAGTTTAAATTAATGCATGCCAGATTTCACGTCTCTAGCGTCACTCATTTATAGTCAGCCTGTGAACTTTCAGCCCACACTTGTACCTAAAAAGAGACAATGCAGTCATGAATAAGAAGAGTTGAAATTAATGCATGCAAGATTTTACAGCTCGAGCATCAACCCTTAATAGTCAGCCTGTGAACCTTTCAGCCCTCACTCTTGCCTGGAAAAAAACAACGCAGTTTTTAGTCTACCCTTATATATATAAATTTATATATATATACAATGCCACTTCTACTCCATCAGTTTCCTTTCTCGCACTTCCCGCCTATGGAACTCCCTTCCGTATACTTACTTCCCTGACAACTACAATCTCCAAGAATTTAAATACCACATCAATTCCTATCTCTTCTCCACATGACTCCAGTCCGTCTATCGTCCTTTCCTCGCATCACCTCGTATATCTTGTTTTTTCCCTTTCTCACTTTACCCTCACAACTGTCTTCACACTGGTATTCCCAGCCTTCTCTTGCCCTTTCTCTGACACCCCCAGTAACTGGTTTGTCTTTTCCTTCACTCTCTCCCTGCTTAAACTTTCAGCCTTCTCTTATGTAGCCCCTTGCACACCAGTGGTAGTACCACCTTGATTGGGGTGAAATGATTAAAAAAAAAAAAATATATATTCTTCTTCTTCTTCTATGTGCCCTGTCCCTTCAGGACGTAGGCGATCATGGATCTCCACGTCTCCCTATCCCTTGTGGCTCTTAGTATGTTTGTTCCTGTTGCTCCTGGCAACCCCCGTTTCGTCATCCACCTGATCAGACCCTGCAAATATGTTATCCGCTGCCTTCCTCTGTCTCTCCTTCCTTCTATCTGTCCAGTCAGTATCAGGTTCTCCAGGCTCTCCTTCCTCATTGCATGTCCCAGGAACTTCAGTTGTCTCTTCCTGATGCTCAGTATCAATTTCCTTTTTGTTGCCATTCTTTCTAACACTTCGTCGTTGCTTGTATGCTCAGTCTACGATATCCGTAGCATCCTTCTGTAGAACCACATTTTGGCCGCTTCCAGTTTTGTCCTCATTTTCGATGATATTGTCCAGCATTCACAGCCGTATTGAAGAACTGACATCACGTAGCAGTCTAGCACTCTTTTCTTCGTTTCTATTGAGATCTTCCTGTGTGTTAGTATTTTGCTCATCTTCTGGAACGCGTCCTTTGCCATGCCAATTCGCCTTCGGATCTCCGTGTCACACTTTCTATCTCCTGTTAGAACACTTCCTAGGTACTTAAATTCTTGGACTTGTTTGATTCTGTTATCCCCCACCTGTATTTGGCACTTTGGGTTGTATCTTTTGCTGATGACCATGCACTCAGTTTTCTTAAAGTTTATTTGTAGTCCCTTCTTGTCACTCTCCACTGCTACTTTCTGTATGAGATCTTGCAGTTGTCCGCAATCAGTACTGTATCGTCCGCGTATCTTATGTTGTTCAGGTTGTGGCCTCCAATAACAAATCCTGGTGTGTCATCTAGGGTCCTCAAAATATTCTCGCTGTATAGGTTGAACAAATCCGGTGAAAAGACACATCCTTGTCTTACGCCTTTTTCTATCTTTGTGTATCTACTGAGGTCGTTACCTGTCCATATGCAGGCCGTTTGCTGCCAGTAGAGATTCTTGATTATTCTTATGTCTTTGCCAAAAATGTCGAGGTTGCCTAGCATTTCCATCAATTCTTTTGTGTCGTATTTTGTCGAATGCTTTCGCGTAATCAATGAAGCATAGGTACAAGTCTTTCTTCATTTGTAATGCCCTTTCAGAGAGCATCCTAATCATGAATATGGCGTTCCTTGTTCCAGTGTCTTTGACGAACCCACACTGTTCCTGCCCTATCTCTGGCCTGATTCTGCTTCTCGCTCTATTCATCAGGATTCTGACAATCAGTTTTGTAATGTGACTCATTAAGCTGATAGTTCTGTGTAGTTTGCACTCGTTTGCACCAGGTTTCTTCAGCAGCGCTATAAATATCGACTTGCATAGGTCGTCTGGTATTATTCCGCTGCTATAAATTTCGTTTATTATGTCGGTAATCTTTTCTATGCCATATTCTTCTAAGGCTGTCAGCAGCTCTATCACTATGCCATCTGGGCCAGGTGCTTTGTTTCTGTTCATTTTGGCCATTGCAGCTTCCACTTCGGATTTTAGTATTTCCGGTCCATCCATCTCCTTGTGTATTCTCGGTTGTTCTCTCTTGTCGCAAAAGAGATCCTTTATGTATTCTTCCCATCACTGGAGTATTTCCTCTTTCTCTAATATGATTGTCCCTTCCTTGGATTTTATGCATCCTGTTGAGGAACAGGTTTTTTGTCCTGTCAGTTCTCTTATCTCTTTATGCATCTCTGCTTTGTTGTTCCTGCTCAGTCTCTCTACTTCTGCACATTTGTTGTTGAGCCATTCCTCTTTGGCTTGTCTGCATTTGTTCCTTATCTCCTTGTGAAGTTTTTTGTACTCTGCTCCGTGTCTTGGTGTTATTTTTTGTCTCCTTTGCATCATGTGGAGGATCTCTTCGGTCATCCACTCGTTTTTTCTTCTGCGTCTGATTTCCTTTGGGGCTATCTTGTTCGCTGAGGTCACCATTGCTTCTTTTAGTGAATCCCATTTTGAGTATCCTTTTCCAATTTGTTCTTTATATTTCTTACTCACGCTGTTATTATATTCTTTCTGCAGGGTGAGATCATCGTCTAGTGTGTTGTATTGCAGTCTTGGTGATATGCTGGGCTTCTTCAGTCTTCGGAGTTTCACTTTTAGTTTGCAGATGACTGGGACGTGGTCACTTCCGCAGTCGGCACCTGGGTATGTTTTGCATTGGACTACTGCGTTCCTGAATCTCTTGTTTATAGTTATATAATCTATTTGGTTCTTCGTGTCCCCTCCTGGGCTTCTCCATGTCCATAAACATTGTGGGTGTTCTTGGAACCAGGTGTTATTAATGACCTGGTCATTGGCTGAGCACCATTGGATCCATTTTTCTCCTCTTTCGTTGCGCTCTCCTAGTCCGAAGTTGCCGTTCGTGTCTCCTTCTCTATCTTTACCTACCTTTGCATTTAAGTCCCCCATTATTATCCTAACTTCTTGGCTTTTGCACTGAGCCTTAGCACTGTCCAGTATTGAATAGAATGATTCTATTTCGTCCTCTGAGCTTTGAGTTGTTGGCGCATAGACTACTATAATAGTTATATTGAGGGGCCTTCCCCGCAGTTTAACCAAGAGGACTCTCTCTGACAGTTGCCAGTATCCAAGTACACATCTCTTCACTTGTTTGTTTAGTCTTAAAGCGACCCCTTTTTCGTGTTTTTTACCTCCTGCATATGTTATCCTGTGGGTGTCGCTACTGAAATCTCCGTTATTAGGCCATCTTGTTTCACATATTCCTAGGATGCTGATATTCAGTCTGTTCATCTCCTGTTTGACATTCTCTAGTTGTCCACAGTTCAGTGTCCTGACGTTCCATGTTCCTATAGTGAGTTTGTCTTTGATTCGCACAGTTGCAGGATAACGGTCCAGAGACACCTGTTGCTCATGTCGTTCTTTCCCGGGCGAGGGACAAATTTTGGAGTAAAATGTCCCCTTTACGCAGTTGGTGCTAACAGTCGCCGGATGACAGTCAGGTGGCACCTGTTGCCCATGCCGGTCCTTACCGAGCGAGGAGTCGCTTCCTTGGGAAGTAACCCCCTTCACGCTGTTGGCTTTCATATATTTATTGTGACTATCCATGATTGAGCGGGGGTGGATAGTGGAGTGGTATCCCATTGCCTTCTCCACGGTGGTTTATTGAGACATCACCTCTAGTTAGCTGGCCGTTGACTCTTTGAGAGTTCTTCCGCCCTTTGTAGGTTTATATTTTTTTTGACCTACAGGGATGCTAACGTCCCAATTAAGTATACATATAGTTGATGTAAAAAAAAAAAAAATACTAAGTTTTAACTTAGTTAAAGTGGAAATGGAGTTCAGACAACAGAAAAATTTTGTATATTTTTATGAAACAAAATTAAATGGTAAAAGAAAACAGATACAAACTAGTCTAAATTCTAAGAACCTCGCAGCAGTAATTACAATCAGCATACTTTACCAGTAGTCACAAGAAATATTATGCATATTCGACATTTTGGCAGACATCTTCTGACTTTCTTTGGTTCTATCATATACATACTGATACGGTGCTGGTAGGAACATGTGGGGTTTTTTTTTTTTTGGAAGGGGGATGAAGGAAAAGGATTGCTAGGAGAGAAAGGACGCTAACTTTTTTTTTCTTACACTGAAGACGGGGAGAGAAAAAAAGTTCATTTTAAATTCTATAGAATCCTATTTTTTTTTTTATGGTAGCTACAGACAAAAACAGAAAAAAAATTCAAAATATAGTCACTCTGAAAGAAAATATATGTAATAAAATATACGTAGCATGAATTAAACGAACCTTTTCTTTAGCTAGTCTAAATTCTAAGAACCTCGCAGCAGTAATTACAATCAGCATACTTCACCAGTAGTCACAAGAAATATTATGCATATTTGACATTTTGGCAGACATCTTCTGACTTTCTTTGGTTCTATCATATAAACATTATTATAATGGATTCTTCTGTTTTAAATGGATGCCTAATTAATATTTTTACTTTAAACAGTGTGTATTACATTTATCAGCCTGCATATTTAAGAGAGCTTATCCTTCATCTGGGCATTGTGGTGCAGTGAATAGCGACTTGGATTGAAAAATCGGGGTGCCAAGTTCAAATTCCAGTTGAATTCCTTACATTTACTTACGCACAAATACCCTTAATAAAGGTATTAATCTGTCTCTTCCCTCCCGTTATGGGTTAAATAATAGAATAGATTAGGTTCTGTAGCCTTGGTTGGCAACCAGTCTACTGCAGAAAGAAATGGCAACCTACTACAGGATAATTTTCTGCTCAGTCAGTCATGTCTCTTTCGAGACATGAATGCCCAAAGTGTGTATCACATATGGCATTTAACTGACTGATTCTGAAAAAAAGACTGAAACAAAAGTTGTTCTCCATCCAATAATTGAGGATCCATTCCAGTAGCATCAGGATTAGTATAAATATCTTTAGGATTGGTTATCAGAAACTGAAATGAACAATTTAATTGGGAGATTATTAGGCAATCCTTAGCCATTATATCTACAAAGAAGAACTTTTTCCATTTTTTTTTTTTTAAGAAAAGCATGTCGCATTCTCCCAAATTATTTTTCTTAAAAAACTTATATCTGCCCAGTTTCATATCTAAAGCATGAACAAAGCCATTTCTAAAGGATTAATGCATTTGTCTTTTTAATTCATGGATTCATTTTTTTAATACAACATTTTTAATACTTCAAACAGAAATGGGAAATAAAAGCCTTGCAGAACAGTGATGCTTTTATCCACTGGGCTAATATCCTGTTATTCTTCTGTGAAGAATCTTAAATCTATCCAGTCACCTGATGAGTGCAATAATTGAAATGTCATGATAACAATAACCAAGGATAGGACAATAGGCCAAATGAAAATATTGTAAATAATAACAGAACTGTGATACTTTCATTCACTAGGCAAATATTCCGTTATTGTCCTGTGAAGAATCCTAAAACTATCCTGTCTGCTGATGAGTCCAAAAACTGAAATTTCATGATAGCAACAATCAAGGATGGGATAATAGTTCAAATGTAAATAATATATATATATATATATATATATATATATATATATATATATATGAGTGAATACAGAACGAAGAATTCTTTCAACGTCCAAAACATTAATTGGGAGGCATTGGGACTTCAATGCCGAAATGAACGTACCTTCATAGCGATTATATATAGAAAAATTATGTACATGTTCTAAAATATAATGTATAATAAATATATATATATATATATATATATATATATATATATATTAACTCTTCCACCCAGAAATTCAGGCAGAAATTTCACTTACTAGTCTTTTCTAAGGGATTTGAAGAAATGTTTTTACACATTTCTTCTTTCTTCAATATTTTATCTTTGTGTTATCTTTTCTTTCTCATCAGGTTGTTGACTCAAGGTTAATCTTAATGCAACCTCCTCATTAAATCTTCAATGTGGAACAATATCTGGCAATATTTAACCTTTGGGCCCACAAGAGAACAATGTATCAAAATGTTAGTTATTCCCTTGATACTTCTACTACTACATATACTTTTGACTTCCTTGGCAGGGTTTATTTAGAACCAAGTTAGTCAGTGGGTTAAGTGTTATACATGATACACATCTTGAAAGAGATATGACTGACTGGGAAGAAGATTTTCTCACAATAGATTGCCATTACTTTCTGTAATAGACCAGTTACCAACAAAGGCTATAGAACGTAAACTGTCCGGGTATTTAAATCATAACTGGAGGGAGAAGAAAATGATTTTAATATTTTTATATTAATAAGTAGTAATTAGAGGGAGATTAGTTTATTACTTTATAATAATAGAAAATAGATCCTCCCACTTGAGATCCAACAGAAGCTTTAATTGTATTTGTTTCCAATTAATGTGTACTAATTCTTGGGGGATCAGTTTCTTACTACATAACAATAGAAAACCGATCCCCACTTTACGCCAAGTAGAAGATTTAATTATTTTTTCAGCTATTATACTCCATCAGTCAGTTAAGTTTCATATGTGATACACACTAGGGTGATCATGTCTTGAACAAGACATGAGTTACTGGGCAGAAGATTTTCCCGCAGTAGATTGCCATTAATTTCTGTGGTATACTGGTTGCTATCCAAGGCTATAGACTCCAGTTTTTTCTACTATTTAACATAGCTGGAGGGAGATGCAATGAATTAATACCTTTTTCCAAGGGAATTTGTGCTTAAGTAAATTCAACGAATTCTACTGGAATTTAAACTCAGAGAACTGAGTTCGTATTCCAGTTGAATTCGTTACAATGAGATATTAATTTTTCCATTTTAATAGATTTGTTATTTACCATTTTATAAAGAAATACATTTGAAAAAAAATCTTTTTATTTAAAAATTTGTAAAAAAATTATCAAAATATTTAAGAAGAGATTCTCTCAATTTATTTTGGTGAATTTATGTGACAAGAACAAATAAAAGAATTGCCTCAAAAAAATATTTTTTTAAAATATATAATTAGTAATTTCCCATTATGTGTTTATTTAAATTTTCCTCTTTACAGACATATTTATAAATTTACAAATAATAAAATTTCTTTTCATATCTATTTCTTCATAAAATAGCAAATATTAAACAGTTCATAATAGTTGGTTGATATATGTTTTATAATCTTGTAAATATAAAATTCTCCTTTTATTTTTATAATCTTGTAAATATAAAATTCTCCTTTTATTTTTATAATCTTGTAAATATAAAATTCTTCTTATATTTTTATAATCTCATAAATATAAAATTCTTCTTACATTTTTATAATCTTGATAATATAGAATTCTTCTTATATTTTTATAATGTTGTTAATATAAAATTCTTCTTACATTTTTATAATCTTGTTAATATAAAATTCTCCTTTTATTTTTATAATCTTGATAATATAAAATTCTTCTTACATTTTTATAATCTTGTTAATATAAAATTCTTCTTATATTTTTATAATCTTGTTAATATAAAATTCTTCTATTTTTATAATCTTGTTAATATAATTTCTTTTTGTGCTCTCTCTCTCAGAATAAAAAAAAATGTCTGCTCACTTATCCCAGTCTCTGTACTTAATTTCTTTTTGTACTCTCTCTCTCTCTCTCTCTCTCTCTATATATATATATATATATATATATATATATGTATATATATATATAATGTTCATTTTTCTATTGGCCAGGTGTTCTAGATTCAGCCATGAACCCTAACACTGTTGGGACAGGCAAGCAGTTTATCCTGAGAGATGAAACAGACAGAATCCAATGTGTCTTCTATGAAATTGTAAGTTTTCTCTTTCTTATAAATCAACTCAGGCATTTGTTTATTTTGCAGAGAAACATTAGATGTCTAATTTTGAGTCACCTTCCAAAGACTTTCCTTTCATTATTATGATTATAACTTCTATTGGAATGTTTATAGAAACTATAAAATGTGGACAGAAACAGCCCACTTCTCTATTGTTAAAATGAAGACAGATGGAGAAAGGGAACTCCTACTCCCCCTGTGTAGATATTCACCAACACATTCTTTTGTTATTCTTCTTATTTTTCCCTTACTCAGAAGGAGTTTCTTATGACACCAAGACAAATACAATTGAATTTTCTCCCTCCTCACCTTCTCTGTTCATTTTCTTATCTATATTTATCTTACTTTTCAAACATTAAAAAAAAGCCAACAATAAAGTAAAATTCTACTCTTGTCTACTATTAATGTCCCTTTTATTTACAGATTGTTCGCTACTGTTCTCTAACTCTTTAGGCCTCATTAATTCATTGAAATTATTACTATTGGCTATTGTCAAGTTTGACAGCATATTACAATATTTTTCCATTAACTCTTCACAACAGAAAACCTTGTAAATTATATGCTGTGAATAGGAAAATTAGTAACAAGGATATCTAATTGCTAAATTTATAATCAACAAGATAACTGATCTGTCACTGGAGGGAGGGAAGTGCAAGTATTCTAAAAATATACACAATATAAAGAAAGTATAAATTTAATTTCCATGTTTCAAAATATAGCTAAGCAACAATGTTAACAGATTTTATTTAGGTAGCCATTGAAACAAGTTTAAATGTTCATGGCATTATCTTTACATCCAAACATGAATGTAGGATTTGTCTTTACTTCTGAGATGAGGTAGTATTTACATTTTTCAGACTATTGTCTTCATCTTTATTGACATTTTGGCCATTGTACACTCTGGCCTTCATCAGGTAGTAAGAATTTCAAATCAAACCCTTTATTTCGCTCACCAGGATATATCATTCTCATTCCATGTGCAATGCTACTTCTGGTAGCCATGTAGTTATCTCCCTTTAACTTAACTCTCTAAGTTATTTGTTCACCACTGCTGTAGCCTGGTATTGAATTCACAACTCTTTAGGTCAAGTCCTTGGAGCTAACAAATGCATATCCACTGAGCCATGTGTCCTTGATTGAAATAAAGTGTTCTATTCAAGATTCCTAGCACCTGAAGAAGGCCAGAGCATACAATGGCCGGAACATCAACAGTATGGCAATAAAGATGAGGACAAGAGTATGAACAATGTAAATAATGAAGGTAGGAGTTCAGAATTTTGTTGAGTCTTTTGTTGTGTTCTTCCTAATTTTCAAGAATTTTCTATATTCTGAATATGAGCCTGTTTCAGACTTCATAAAGACATTCGGTATTTCTTATACACAATGAGAAAGGGACAATTTTTATGCCAAGTCAAGAACGCGAGGAAAGACCACACTACAAAGCTTTTGAAAAGACTCAAGCATCCCCTCCAACTGAACAGGCTTTGATTTTTTTTTTCACATGAGGAAAATTTCTCCCAGGATAAGATGTTGAACCCACAACAGCTGATAGCTTTGCTGTGTTCCCAAAGGATTTACTGAGAGTGATAAAAACCAAATATCCAGTCAACATCATGGTGTTTGAGGTCATTACTAATGATGGCAATGTTATGCCTATATTCATATTCCAACAGCACCTTAGATTCAAGACAGAGTACCTCAAGGAAGTAGTGTTAACCTGGGTCAAGAGTGGGTGGCTGCTGGAAGATCTTGTGTCTGGCAACAATACATTGCACCATGCCACAGAAGCAGAGAACCCAGTCATGGCTGTAAGGCAATTTTTGTGATCACATCAACCCTTGCATTTGTCCACCTAACTCCCCAGACTGTAAACTCCTTGATTGTTATATGCAGGAGAAAGCTGAGAAAGTGACCAAAAAACTCCTTGTAACATTTGGCAAGAATTATAGTAACATTCACAAACTTAAACAAGGAGACTGTCCAGGGGAAATGCAGGAGATTCCAAAGTCACATAGAGGCCATACTTGAGGCAAATGGCAATTTTATTGGATAAATTTACTTTTTAGTATTTCAAGATTCTTTTGGTGTAATTTTGTTAAATATATCTGTTAAAATGAGATATCAGTGTTATTTTAATTTTGGCATAATTTAGACAACAGTTTATCCATTGCACCCTGTATCTATCTATCTCATTATCTATCCCAGTCTGTTTCTGTCAATCTATCTATCTATCTATCTATCTATCTATCTATCTATCTATCTATCTGAGTCTGTAACATTATTGCCATAAAAATCAATTCAAATACAAGACATAATCTCTTATACATGATAGTTTATGCATATGTAGCCCTGATGCCTTCTCTGAATATTGATTCCTTTTACATCTTGTGTTAATGTAAGAGGCCTCTCTCTTCCCTGGGGTGGATGTTTATATATCCACCTGTCACATAGTTCTTTTTAACAGGTGCATATCTTCAAATGCAGCTGGTCTGATCCCATGGATCTGCACTCAGCATACAAAGGTCATTCCCCAATCAACCCTGCACTTGTCTTCCCTGAAGGACACTTAGTGCTAAGTCTTTTCTTACATGCTCTGGGGTGAGGCACATACTAGACAGTAATTCAATTTCATTTGTTTCCAAGGAAGTTTATTACAGATCTCTTTAGCTTAAGAGAGGCAAATGTTTTGGGGTTTATAAAGCCAAGTTTCTTATTATATGATCTCTTTTATCAGGATTTCTTTATGATTTCTTTTGAACACTCCATTAGAGCACACACACACACACACACACACACACACACACACATTTGCTGAACTGTTTTTTTCCATGCCATATACAAAGAAGAAAATGTCTCAGCTTGTCTGCTTAATTGTTTGTTTTGCATCAGTCAGAAGCACAATGAGCAGGCAAAATCCTTACTGTAATCTTGTAATTGATTCTGTCATGTTTCTTGATAGATAAATATTTATTGAGGAGGAATGATGCTGGAATGTATGGAAGATGGGGTTGAGAAAAAGAACCATAATCTAATGTAATAGATGAAGAATCTCTTGTCAGATTTCTTTCTCTTCTTTTCTTCACATTTAATCATTTGTAAACTATTTGAAACAAATACTCTGACCATATTCTGTAACTGCAGTGATATTTTTAAAGGACTTCTTTTTTTTTTAATCATATCACCCCAAGCAAGGTGGTAACGCTACTGATGCGCAGGGGGCTACATAGGAGTAAAAAGATTGGAAAATAGTAAACCGGAAACCGCATCCTAACCAGGAAACAAGGGATGAGCCTCTTCACCTGTTCAATAGACGTGGGTGGAGTGTGAACCGGGCGATAGTTTAGTCTATCTACTCCAATTGAAAAAAATTAAAATAAAAGAAAAGTGAAAAGATTGGAAAATAGTAAACCGGAAACCACATCCTAACCAGGAAACAAGGGATGAGCCTCTTCACCTGTTCAATAGACGTGGGTGGAGTGTGAACCGGGCGATAGTTTAGTCTATCTACTCCAATTGAAAAAATAAAGAAAAGAGTGAAAAGATTGGAAAAGAAAAAACCGGAAACCACATCCTAACCAGGAAACAAGGGATGAGCCTCTTCACCTGTTCAACAAACGTGGGTGGAGTGTGAACCGGGCGATAGTTTCATCTATCTACTCCAATTGAAAAAAATTAAAATAAAAGAAAAGTGAAAAGATTGGAAAAGAGAAAACCCGGAAACTGCATCCTAAACAGGAAAAGACCAGGTGGTTTAATCACAGGTGTACATTTAAAATAGAAAAATTAAAAACAATAAAAATTGGCTAGCCACGTGTGGAAACTGAAATCAAAATATGGAAAAGACCCAGACATAACGTGAAGCATTGGAAAAACAGCCAAGTCTTACAATGATAGAAAAATATGTAGACTGTGCCAAGAAGGAAAATTAGAAATTATGATATTCCCAAATAAAGACGAACTGTTAAATGAAAGAACGGCAATTATGACTAAATGCATCCACACTAAGAAATACATCTTAGGCTTATACAACCATGGATGAAAATGCCATAATCCAATTTAATTTAAAAATTGCACGTTCATATATTCCCTGCCACATGAATGTTCAAATAAAACACCAATACAAGAGCGTTCTTAAAACGAAAAATGGTAAACGGTAAAATCAGTTATTAAAAACTGCCTCAGATAAATCTTCCTTTTTGTTTCTACAAATAATCCCCCTTGATCCATAGGCACAAAACATACAACCACTGCCCTAAAAATATTCTACCTATTAATTCAACTTCTAAGATTTTATTTTTCAGTTTTATGTTTAAGTTTTAGTTTAAATTAAATTATTACTGAGAAAAATAGGTATTAGTAAAGGAAATGCTGCATATTTTATTACTGGTTGACTCATGTGACAGACAGACACAGCTCTTATGATAACATAGATATGTAATTGTGCTGACAGACAGATGGAAGGACAAATTAATGGACAGACGGACACGGCTCTTATTATAGTATAGATTATGTTCTTAATTTAAATTTTTGTCTACACCAAAAGAAAATTTCATCATAACAACTCTCAACTTCATTATTATTCTTTTGCATTTAGTATTTTTTGATTGAGTATTCAAACAATAATTATTTTGTGGCTTACAAAGGAGATCAAGTGATAGCAACTCTATTTTATTTTTTTTAATCATTTCACTTCCAAGTAAGGTGATATTGCCAATAGGACACAAGGAATTATTTGGAGTAAAAAACTTTAGTGAGGAGAAGTGAAAAGAAAAGACAATAAAAGAACAGGCTTCAGGAAGACAGGCATTACATTTAAATTTTTGAAGACTGTAGTTGACAGGGAAGCAAGAAATCAGAAGTACACCACATACACACACACACATTTGAACAACTATTAAGTAATTCTTCGAGCTTTTTTATTCGACCTCAACAGAATGCAGAAAGCACTGTCACCTCTTCGTCACCAGTGGTACAGTTGGTATAACATCAGCTTAATAACCAAAACTGTCTGGGTTCGATTCCTGGTAGAGGATGCGCACTGCTGAAGAGTCCCAAATATAGAACGAAATGGCTGTCCACTGCTTTCTGCATTCTGTTGAGGTCGAATAAAAAAAGCTCGATGAATTACTTAATAATTGTTCAAATCCTTCTACTACTTCTGTTCATATCTCTGTGCTTCAACCAGCTTAACATGCTATAGATTTAGCAGCTTGTGTTAGAGAAGTCATGGCTCTGGGAGGCACTGTCCTGTGGGTAAAGGAGCTTGGATGAGCTCCACCACAGAATTTGTGAACAGGCGGTGCTTCATCAAGTTTAATTCGTCACCTCTTCATCACCAGGGTCTGTGGTACAGTTGGTATAACATCAGCTTAATAACCAAAACTGTCTGGGTTCAATTCCTGGCAGTGGATGCATACTGCTGAAGAGTCCCAAATATAGGACGAAATGGCCATCCACTGCTTTCTGCATTCTGTTGAGGTCGAATAAAAAAAGCTCGATGAATTACTTAATATATATATATATATATATATACATTTTAATCATATCACCTCAAGCAAGACAATAACGCCACTGATGTGCAGGGGGCTACGTAAGGGTAAAAAGAATGGAAAAGAGAAAGCCTGAAACAACATCCTAAACAGGGAACAATGGATGAGCCTCTTCACCTGTTCAATAGACGTGGGTGGAGTGTGAACCGGATTCTTCATTTGTAAATGAGTATTCAAAAAGTATTTGTAAAAGAAAATTCAAAAGTTCTACGATATAATTATTATTCATTTCTTGATGTTCCCAAGTACTTTCAATTTCCTTCCGAGATCATCTTCAGGGGTGTGAGTTGTGGTAATAATAATAACATCTGTCAACATTACAGTTCATTTCTAACATCTTTGAATTATAATACATGAAAGATTACCCATGTGTATGAACAGATTTTATTAAAAAATAAGCAGACACAGTGTTTGCAATTTATTTAATCTGACATGTCTAAAAGAAAATTTGCTGCCTAAATACACAAATATATATAGATATATATAATTCTGATTAAAATCTCCCGTAGAAACCTGAAGAGCGGGAGCAAAACCGGTTGCTTTGTTTTTTAATATCATTTACAATGTGTAACATCAAACTACATACTTTTATTTCTTTAATTAGATTCTGTACTTACAAAAATATTTTCAAATATATATATATATATATATATATATATATAAATGTAAACTTAACACTATACTCATTTCGAAAAACCCTTCGAGTATATATGCGGAAGGAAAAATGGATGTAAAAAAAGAAAGAGCTAAGCACATGAACATCAGTCAAAGTACGTAGCCCAAAGAAAAAAACCTGAGACAAGTAATCTATAACAAAAAAGTGCTCAATACATAAGCAGAGCAGACATATATATATATATATATATATATATATATATATATATATTGCTGAAAGAATTTTTATCCAACATTATTTCTTTATGACTATAAACATTATTGTTCAATTTTTCATTGGGTACATTTGTTTGCTTTGCTATTCCTATTTTTGTATTTTGTTAAACAGTTAAATTAATAGCAACAAATAAATTTCCAAAACATGTCAAGCTTATCTAACAATCTCAACAGTTCTTTGTGATTTACTTAATCAAATGCATTTGCTTAATCAATGAAAGATCAGCTTCCATCCTTTTGTGTTTATATTTCTCTTTCTGAGATCATTCTGAGTATAAATATCGCTTTCAAAATAATAACTATGATGATGTTGAAAGAAATATTCATCATCATCATCACCTTTATTTTTAAAATAATATATTACTTTGTTTTTCTACTGATCAGTTTATCATTTATTAAGAGAAAAAAATCTTAGCATTCAGTAGAAATTAAATTAATGTTTATAAAATTATTATTACAAGAATCTTTTCAGTTTAACTCGTCTCCTTTGTGTAGATCTAAAATGCCCATTAATTTAATTTGGAAAGATAGGGATGAAATACACTCTTTATTCAATTATATTTTAATGTTTTCTTTTTGTTTTGTTTCCAGGACAGAGTCCTACCAAGACTCACACGTGGTCACTGGCAACGGTACAGTAACATTTTCTATGCTTTTTTTATTACTAATGAGTGTGCCCATACTGTCAAAAATGATGGCAAAATATTTATAGCGATATGCCATCTAAAATGACAGCAACATATCTATCATGAACCTACTATTGAATATCTTACATTAAGACATAAGAAAAAAAAACGAAATAATCCAAATAAATATATTTTCATTTGGAAATGAGTTATTTCCCCAATGTAGGTTTCAACCTTTCAGTATCTCCAGGCAATTTACAATAACTGATTTTTCCATTTTTCAAATGCATGAGCAGTGATTTTACAAACACATGAGTTGAATTTTCAAACAACCAAAAGTTTTCAAAATTAGGGAAGAATTATTCAAGGATCTAGTTTTGTGTGTATGTACATATATATATATATATATATATATATATATATATATATATGGACATTGAGGTCAACACTCAGCAGTGGTTTTCTGTTTCATATTTAAATGCAATATTCAGTTCAAAAGACTGTGTTTAAGCATAAAACAGTCATCACTGAGTGTTGACTTCAATCATCAATTTTATATTTGCATATGATCCATCCCTGATATTAAGCACTTTAAACTATACATATAGCATACCTTAAATATATATATTGTTGTCATATATATATATGTATGTATGTATATGTATGTAAATTTTCAGATAGAATATATCTGTAAAAGGACAAAATGAAGTTTTTGTTTTGTCTTTATTCATATCAATACACACACACACACACACACATATATATATAGTCATCCGCAGACAGATCTGTTTTGCTGTATTACAGCTCATCAGTATGGTTAGACTCTGATTGCTTTTTAACCCAGGATTGAAACCTGACCGAATTGGTGTCAGTTGGCAATTCTACCTCTGAGCTATGGGTGCTCGGTAGTTGGAGGCAGACTTTTTAGCGTGTATATTATCATTATACACACCCAATAGCTGAAAATGCTCTAACTCATTGCTGAATGAACGATGCTTGAATGCTAGAGTAGCTACAGTTTTTCAAAGTCTACCATTCTTCCAGAGTGCACAATCAGGGTGTGAGAGCATAAATAGTCATCCACAGACAGATCTGTTTTGCTGTATCACAGCTCATCAGTACGGTTAGACTCCAATTACTTTTTAACCCAGGATTGAAACCCGACCAAATTGGCGTCAGTCAGCAAATTTTTATCTGAGCTATGGGCAATTGGTAGAAGGAGGCAGACTTTTTAGTATATATATATATATATATATATATATATATATATATATATATATATATATATATATATATATTCATCCGCAGACAGATCTGTTTTGCTGTATCACAGCTCATCAGTACAGTTAGACTCTGATTGCTTTTAACCCAGGATTGAAACCCCTATCGAATTGGCATCAGTCGGTGATTCTACCTCTGGGCTATGGGCATTCAGTAGAAGAAGGCAGACTTCTTAGCGTGTATATTGCCATTATACCCGCCCAATAACCAGAGTGCTCTAATCCATTACTGAATGAGCGATGCGTACATGCCAGAGTAGCTACTGTTTTTCAAAGTCTACCATTCTTCCAGAGTGCTCAATCAGGGTGTGAGAGCGTAAATGTATATATAAAGCTTTTAAATAAATAAATGATATTTATTATATAATGTTTAATTTAGGCTGGTATCCCATCTGGGTTGTTGTAGTCAGAGTTATTTGTGTGTTGTTCATTTTTTGTTGTGGTTGATATATATTTATATATAATTTATTTATATATAATTTGTTATATATATATATATATATATATATATATATATATATATAATCCTTATAATGAATTTTAAAATCAAGAACTTTTAATTCAGCCCATTAAGCTAAACTGTTTTCCTTCAATCATCCATGCTTGAGAATATCTGTATAAGCTAATTCTTTTGAATTCATTTTTGTGATGACACTAGAATAGAGTGAAGTATTTCCAACTTTCCGTCTACTGGGTACTAAATGGTTTCATTTTTTTTTTCGTTTTGATTTCAAATTATTATTATTTTCTATTTCTATAGATGAATTATTAATTTTTATATAAAAATGTATTTTTATTTATTTATTTAAATGCAAATATTACCTAGTGTTCTATTACCAACTTTCCATCTACTGGAAACGAAATGCTAACCTGGGGAATAGACATATTTTCCTTTACATGACTAGTTATTTGAACTTATACTAAGTATATACTTAATATTTATATTCTTTCTTCTACCCAACTTCTTTTGTTTTTGTTTTTTGTTTTTTTTGTTTTTGTTACGGGTTGTTAGCAACCCAGTAGGATGAAAAAAATTAAACCTACAAAGGGTGAAGGAACTCTAAATGAGTCAACAGTCAGCTAGCTAGTGGTGGTGTCTCAATAAATCACAGTGGAGAAGGCAAAGGATACCACTCCACTATCTACCTATCCTGCATCTATCATGGCTTTACAATACAAAAAATATGAAACCTGACAGCATGAACAGGGTTGCTTTCAAAAGAAAGCAACTCCTCGCCCGGTAAGGACCGACATGGACTACAGGTGTCACTTGACCGTCATCAGGCAACTTTTAGCCCCAACAGCATGAAGGGAACGCTTTTTCCCAAAATGTGTAATGTGTCCCTCACCCGGGAAGGAAAGACATTAGCAACAGGTGTCTCTGGACCGTTACCCTGTGACTGTGCTCAACAAAGAAAGGAGAGGGAAGGTATGACAACTGGCAACTTTGGATTAGGAATCCACAACAAACGAGGAAAAAAATGGGTTCAAGGGTGCACAACAAATGACCAGGTAATAGCTAACACCTGGTTTCAAGAACACCCAAGACATCTATGGACATGGAGAAGCCCAGGAGGCAACATGAAAAACCAGATAGACTACATAACCATAAACAGGAGATTCAGAAACACAGTGGTTCAAAGCAAAGCCTATCCAGGTGCCAACTGTGGAAGCAATCATGTCCCAATCATCTGCAAACTAAAGGTGAAACTACGGAGATTGAAGAAGCCTAGTGCAGCACCAAAACTGAAATACAACACATTCATTAATGACTTCAACTTAAAATCCAATATGAAGAAAAAGTTGGAAAAGAACAATCGAAATGGGACTCACTCAAGCGATAGTGACATCAACAAACAACATTGCCCCAAAGGGAATCAGGCACAGAAGAAAAAACGAGTGGATGACTGAAGATATTCTCGACATGATGCAAAGGAAGCAGAAAATGATATCAAGATATGAAATGGAGTAAAGGGAACTACACAAGGAAATAAGCAGAAAATGCAGACAGGCTAAAGAGGAATGGATCAATGACAAATGTGCAGAAGTAGAAAGCTGAGATGCATAAAGAAATAAAAGAACTGACATGACAAAAACCTGCTCTTCAACAGGATGTATAAAATCCAAGAATGGAACAATCATATTGGAGAAAGAGGAAATACTGCAACGATGGGAAGAATATATAAAAGCTCCTTTCCACGACAAGAGAGAGCAACCGATAATACACAAAGATGAGGGCAGACCAGAAATACTAAAGTCTGAAGTGGAATCTGCAATAGCCAAACTGAACAGAAACAAAGCAGCGGGACCAGACGGCATAGTCAGAGAGCTGCTGATAACCCTGGAAGAATTTGTCAGAGAGAAAATTACAGAAATAATAAATTAAATTTATAATAGTGGTGTAATACCAGATGACCTCAGCAAGTTGATCTTCATAGCACTGCATAAGAAGCCAGGAGCAAACGAGTGTGAATTCTACAGAACCATCAGTTTAATGAGCCATGTAACAAAACTGATCATCCGAATCCTGATGAATAGAGTGAGAAGCAGAATCAGGCCAGAGATAGGATGTGAACAGTGTGGTTTCGTCAAAGACACTGGAACAAGGAACACCATATTTATGATTAAGATGCTCTCTGAAAGGGCAATACAAATGAAGAAGGACTTGTACCTATGTTTTATTGATTATGCAAAGGCGTTTGACAAAATACACCACAAAGAATTGATGGAGATGCTTGGCAGCCTTGACATATTTGGGAAAGACCTAAGATTAATCAAGAAATTCTACTGACAGCAAACAGTCTGCATACGGACAGGCAATGAATTCAGCAATTATATTAAGATTGAAAGGGGCGTAAGACAAGGATGCATCTTTTCACTGGATCTATTCAACTTATATAGTGAGAATATTTTGAGGATCCTAAAAGTTATGCCTGGATTTGTCATCAGAGGCCACAATTTAAACAATATAATGTACGCAGATGATACAGTGCTGATAGCAGACACAGAAAGGAAATTACAAGACCTCCTACAGAAAGTAGCTGAAGAGAGTGACAAGAAAGGACTACAAATAAATTGCAAGAAAACCGAATGCATGGTTATCAGCAAAAAGGTATGCCCCAAAATGCCAATTACAGGTGAGGGACTCTAAAATCAAGCAGGTACAGAAATTTAAATACCTAGGAAGTGTTCTAACAGAAGACAGAAAGTGCAACACAGAGATCTGAGGGTGAATTGACATGGCGAAAGAGGCATTCCAGAAGTTGAGTAAAGTATTAAGAAACAGGAAAATTTCACTAGAAACAAAGAGGAGAGTACTGGATTGCTATGTGATGTTGGTTCTTCAATATGGCAGTGAATGTTGGACAATATCTTCAAAGATGAAGGAAAAACTTGAAGCATCTGAAATATTGTTCTTCAGAAGGATGCTGTGGATATCATGGACCGAGCATGTGAGCAATGACAAGGTTTTGGAAAGGATGGAGACAAAAAGGAAATTAATACTGGGCATCAGGAAGAGACAACTAAAGTTCATGCAACGAAGAAGGAGGGCTTGGAGAACCTGTTATTAATAAAGGGAAAAAGAGACAAAAGAAAGCAGTGGATAACATATTTGAAGGACCTGATCAGGTGGATGACAGAATGTGGTTACATGGTGCAACAGGAAAAAGTGTGCTAAGAGCCACCAGGGACAGGGAGATGTGAAAAGCCATGATTCCCTACATCCTGAAAGGACATGGCATATAAAAGAAGAAGAAGAATCAATCATGAGTTCAGTTTCTGATTTTGGATGTGCAAAAGAATCAAGGAGAAAGGAATTTCTACAAACAGCTTTCAAAACCACCATACCACTTCAACCACCACTACCACAATCCTATAACAAATATTTATACCACCCATCATTACTTCTGATCTGTTTGAGTCAAAAAAAATGAGAAAAAGGAAAAACACATCTAGGGATTACTCAAAGTAACTTCTTCAGGCCAATGTGAAAAAAAAAATTAGTAATTCATTTCACAATATGAAGAATAACATTTCAAGTTATTTCAACCTAAGTATATAATTCCTTAAACCTTTCTTTCTATACTGGATATAAAAATGGTTTTCTCATCAAAGACTTTCTCCACTTTTTTAAGGGCTCTTTTATAAATTGCATGAATGATGGGAGTAAGAATAACTGGTGAAGATGGAAAACACATGATGTCTTACAAGCTTATACCCAAGGTCAGCCACTCATTATATATATATATATATATATATATATATATATATATATATATATATATATATATATATATATGAGTCGTTCAGTACAAGAAGATACTTTCCACCATGTATATGAAAAACAGTTCAGTGAAAGTGTTTGGATTTTAAGTAAATGTTTTTAGCTTCTTTGAAAAAAAATTGATTGGTTTGTTCAAGTAGATCAAAAGTTATAGCATTTTGAAAGTCAACATAATTTAAACACAATTTTCTCAATTTTTTTTCTTTACAGTAGAAAGTACATTCTAATTCAAAACACTGATTTCTATATATATATATATATATATATATTTCAATTTATATATATAAATTTTATATATATAAATTATATTCAATTTTATATATATATATATATATATATATTTCAATTTCAAATTGTTGGTTGTTTATTAACCAGTTTTGTTAATCTTCATATATATATATAATCTAGAAAAAATTTTAGATATTCTACAATTTCATGGATAATACATATTTCACAGCCAAAACCTGCTGCTCTTCAGACCCTGGGCAGCAGATTTTGACTGTGAAATATGTATTACCCATGAAATTGTAGAATATCTAAAATTTTTTCTAGATTGTATTACTCTGTTAAATTAAATAAATAAATTTAACATTGACTTGTTTTGAGTTCATCTCTATCAGAATTTACCTGATTTAAATACCAAATATTCTACGTTGTATATATATATATAAGAAAAATTAAGGCAGACACGTTATTTCATGGTAAATCAGAAGTGTAGGCCTATTTCAGGTGAACCATCATCAGCTTTCATCTTTATTTTCCAAAGGATTTTATGCGAATCTATGCAAAATCCTTTGTAAAATAAAGACAGAAGCTGATGATGGTTTGCCTGAAATAGGCCTAAACTCCTGATTTACCATGAAATAACATGTCTGCCTTAATTTTCCTTATATTTACTCTATATGTATTGATATGCATATATGTTTAGAGCTCTCTTAGAGAGTTATCCTACCACTGTATGTACAGGATACTCCTTCGGATTCTTCTATACCCACACCTCATGTTGATATATATATATATGATGGTCAGGGATAAAAACTTCTAACCTGACTTCCTTTTCAAAATCAGTTTTTAAATGTTTAAATGTTTGGTCATTACAAGAATGATTTTTGGGAAGTGGGCTGGAATGAGAACATTTCAAAATCACTTTTTACCCCCCCCCCCCCCCACATGTACACATATGAACATAATTGTGTATTTGGTTTGGGCAACAATCTCTCTTCATTGAAGACAAAATTTCTTCCTGGTGCCCCCTCCACATGAATTTAAGTGTGCTACTAGTTTGGCATCTAATTCTCACCCTTTTACCATTTAAATTGTTAAATGTAACCACCACTTTTACTCCAATAGTTTCTTTTTAAAAAACAAAAGAAGACAATTGTCAAAGCACTGGGATTAATCTTTTTATTACATTTTTCTTACATTTTTCTTAAGTATTTTCTTTTCTAAACAAGAAGTGTAAAAAAAAATCTAAATATTCTATTAGACTCCAAGTGTTTTTGGATTTATATTAATCATTATCAAACTATTAACTGAATTTTTAAGTCTTTTCTCACATACTTTTTATTGACTTACAACCATGGTGAGAACATTGTGACTGTATTTGTATTTGATTTTGTTAAGAGTGTGATTCCTCTTTTATTTTATTAATGCTTCCATTGTTGTTTTTTAATATTTTGAGATATAGATTATGCAAAAATACTTGTATATTCCACATTGTCTATGCCTCCCAATTTCATTCAGCCACTACATTGAGCTAAGGCTACTTTTTTACTGGCTCTAATTTCTTCTATACCTGCAATCACTTCATCTTGGAGACAGCATTTCTGATCATTTCTTTTATCTATACTTCTGAGATTGAGACAGTTGCCAAAGAATGATTGATCTACTGCTATTGTTCCCATGAGAGCCCCTTGTCTTAATCATTGTTCCTCTATACATACCCATACAATGTTTTTCATTTTCTGATCATTTATTTTATATGTACTTCTGGGATTCAGACAATTGCCTAAACATGACTATTCACTGCCACTCTTTATATGAGAGACATTTGTCTTAATCATTTCTCTTCTATACTTTGCTCATGCAAGGCCTTGAATTTTCTGATTAATAATTTTATATATACTTCTGGGATTGAGCTACAAACCTAAGTCTGAGTGACCCACTACCATTCTTCCTATGAGATACTCCTGTCTTACCCATTGTTCTTCTATACTTACTTCATGCAATATTTTTCATTTTCTGATCATTAATTTTATATGTACTTCTGGGATTGAGATAGGAGCCTAAACCTGATTGACCCACTAACACTGTTCCTATGAGAGATTCTTGTCTTAGCCAATTGCTCTTGTGTACTTAGTGTATACATTGCTTTACATTTTCTAATCCTTTCTTTTATATGTTTTCCTGGCATTGAAATTGTATCCTGATTCAAAGGTGGATTTACAACATTTCAAAAATAATTTTGGTGTTTCTTTTGACTGTTAATTCTAAAAACAGAAATTTTCACACATCTGTCTTTATAAAAATCCATTTCTTTCAAAAGAATGGGTAAAATGCAACCTACACAATTAAACATTTATTTTTTACACTCTTAAATCATGCTAATTTTAATTCACAATACTAAAAAAAATTTAATTTTTATAACTTCTTAAAAATATCTGTCAAAGCTGATTTAACTCAATATAGCTTCAAAGTCTATAAAACCATTTTTGAATATCACTTATATTTTTTAAATTACAATTGAATATTTTACACAGGCACTTAACTGGATTTTCTTTTAACAAAATGATTATAGCTCCTGCAATCTTAATGCAACACTTTTCTCTCACAGTCCCTTACTGCAATACTTATGACCTCAATTTTGCTCGTTTAAATTTCATTCTTGTCCAAACCATAATCCTTTCTAAACTCTGTAAAATCCATCAATATCCAGGAACAAAAGATATAACTGTCAAGTCATCCATATATGCATAGACAGAAGATCGTCATACTTTGTTTCTCATTAATCGACCTTAATTAACTTTTTCTTATTTGAATAACATGTCCATGATTAGAAAAATAATATCACTGCAATAGGACATCTGTAATGGTATGGGCTGCAGGGTTAAAATGAACAGTTGATTTACCCATGTCAAGAAGATTAATTAAGGAAATACACAGGGTTATTTTACAAAACAAGATAAGGAATTTATGAATTTACATGCTTGTGGGCAAGGTTGGTTCAAAGAAAATTTCATATAGTGTTGCAAATTACTTTCCATCTTTTTCCTTAGTTGACCCGAATTTGAAGTGGAGAGGTAAAGGGAGTTTATATATATATATATATATATATATATATATATATATATATATATAAGTATATATTGTATGGATAGTGTGAAACACACAAATTCATAACAGTTTTCTCTTATTTTATTGAAATAGAACATATTGAAACACACAGTTAAAAAACAAAAAAAATACAAGATTTATCATCTACATTTTTATATTCAGCCGTTAGTTTATAACACAGGACACATATCTGGCACTCTTTTATATAAAACCATAAATGCACACACATATACAGCGGATGGGCATGAAGTCAAGCTCTCCAAGATGAAGATGAGATTCTGATCTCGAAATATTAATAAATAATAAATAGGTAATACCCAACACCTTCTTTACCTTCCTTTATTATACTAAACGCATTGTGATAGCCTTCTAATACCTACCCATACACCTTATATGCACAATGCTTCAAGCAAATTATAAAACTCTAATAAGTATATATTTTTTCTTGCCAATAGCACAACTCTGAGTTTCATTTTTTTTTTATAATTATGTCGCTCCCAAGCAAGGCATTTTACTGCCACTGTTGTGCCCGGGGTTATATAGAAGGAATGTTATGAGAAGGAGTGAGAGGCTGCAGGAAGTGTCAGGAAGAGAGTAGACTATTGACTTTAGATTTAAATTCTTGGAGATTATAGCTGTTGGGAAAGCAATTATATGAAAGGGAATTCCACAGGTGAGAAGTGCAAGAAAAGAAGCTGCGTTTACAATTTATTGGTTTCACAGCAAAAGGGTGAGACCTAGTTGCTAATCTTGAGGCTTGAGGAAATTCATATATAGGGGGCACCAGTGAGCGAAGTTCATCGAAGTAGAAACCGTAAAAGTATTTGTAGAAGAGCCATAGGGAAGCCACACTGTGTTGGTGAGAAATCAACTGTATCCTAGCTGCCAAGTCGGGATTGATCACATTATAGATTCTCCATTGGATTTGGTCGAAGATACCTAGGTGGATAGCAGAAGCACCTGACCAGATATGGCAGCAATATTTAATGCACGGGTGGATGGTAGATTTGTAGATGTGCAGAATTGTTTGGGACAGGAAAAACTTCTTGGCCCTACACAGAAAACCTACTTTCTTAGCAGCGGATTTAGCTATGGATTCTATATAGTTATTCCAGTTGAGGTCTGATGTGAGAGTTAATCTGAGGAGACACAGTGTTTTACTTTCAGGGAGAGAAGCCTGATCCATGTTAATGGGTGGGAGGAATGATTGTCTGTGGCGGTTATTAGATAGCAGCTTCATTTTGGAAGCGTTAAAATTTACGAGCCATTTCTTACCCCAGTTCACCACAGGTCCTTTTCAAGGTTTGCTTTGTCAGCCTCAGCATATTTTTTATCATGATGGGAGCAAACCGTAGTGTTGTCAGCACATATGCCCACTTGGGATCTTATTACATCAGGGAGATCATTAATATAGATAAGGAAAAGCGTAGGACCTAGAATAGAGCCTTGAGGGACACCCGCATTCATGTAATAGTATTGGGAGGCTTGTTCATTCAATACTACCCTCATTGTACGGTTTGATAGGAAGGACTGGATTAGGTCAAACAATTGTCCAGCTATACCATAGTCCTGCAGCTTGCATAGAAGGCCAGCATGCCAGACTCTGGCAAACGCTTTGGAGATGTCAAGGGCAACAGTTTGGGTTTCACTGTTTTTGTCGAGAGCCTGGTGTATATAATCAGTGATGTTCGTGAGCATATCAGCAGTAGACCTGGTGAAGCAGAAGCCATACTGTTTGTCAGAGAAGAGCCTGTGGGCTGTGAGATGTTGTACCACCTCAGCGTTGATGATGGCTTTGAACACTTTGCCAAAGATTGGTAGGAGGCTAAAAAGGCAATAATTAGCAGAGTCAGTGGGTTCTACAATATTTTTATATATGAGAACAACAACGGAGGATTTCGAGTAGGCAGGAAAGCAGGAAGCAGAAAGGCAGTAGTTATAGAGTTTAGAGAGAACAGCGTAATTTTTCTTTTCATTTTTCTTTTATTTTCTTTTATCTTATTTATTTAATTTTATTTTATTTTTATCTTATTTTATTTAAAATTTTTAAAATTTTGATTTTCCCTACATTTTTATGTACATGTAATATTTGAATATTTAAATGTTTAAAACACATGATTTATGCCCCTTTGATTTCTTCTTGCATTTTATTTTTTTTTTTTTTTTTATTTTAATTTCAAATTTTAAATTTAATTTTTAAATTTTTATCCACATGTAACCATAAAATATTTAAATATTTAATTTTGTTATTAAAAAAGCAGTAACATAACTTTATAAGATTAAATTTCCATGAACATCGAGTGAACTTAAACTCAAATCTATTAAACTATCAGTTTGAAATATGCACTGAATGATTGCATAATGCATGAAACTCCAATTTGTGTCATAGACATAGGATAATATGTATATTTATTAATGTGTATATATATATATATATATATATATATATATATATATATGAAGTACAGTTTTGAAAGAAAAAATGTATGACAAATTGGAAAACAATTTTTTGTGGCCCATTTCATCTGTTAGAACTTCAACAAACAAACTGGATTTGTTGACATTGTGTGATTACATATGCACATGAACGAGAGATGTTGGCAATTTCAAAGTTTTTGAATGAATTTTTTTAAGCTGGCCAAATACATCTATATTCTTTTAATTTGTTTTTGCCATCATGTTTTTTATTAAATACCCCTCATTATGATAACAGAAAATCTGCCAAGAATAGTGATATGTTGTAAGATTCTGGATTCTGATTTACTGTGGCTGAACTAGTGATTAAAGCATTTTCTACAAATTTTCATCTTAGTAAATTATTTTCTCTTTTAATGAGAGTAGCATTTTTTATGTTAAAATTGTGGCCACTTTGGTTATGCATTTTATGCATTGTTTTTTATGTCTCTTTTCTGTTCATATAATCTTTTATTTAAATTTCTTGAAGTTTCTCCAATAAATTATTTCAGGCAAGTTTATAGAGTAAATTTCTCCTTCAAGTTTTGGGTTATTGCTTGGTTTAGCATTAAGTTTTTATTATTTTAGACATAGTTGTGACAAATTTTATGTTGAGTTTAAATAAATTCTTATTAATTGTAGTTCTGATAGAGTTATTGGGTAGAATAATATATTTTTTTATTTGTTAGGTTTGTTAGCAGAGTCTGCTTTTCTATTTTAGAATATTTTATGACCCCTTTGTTTTGTATTGAATATGAAATACTTAGGGTATTGAAGGGTTTTGAAAGTATTTTCAATATATTTCTCCTGTCCATGTAAATACTGAGAGCTGAAAATTCCAAGTGCTCTTAAGTAAAATTTAATGATTATTCTGGATTTTACTTTGTTGTTATGGTGAGAATATAAATCTATTAGGTCATTTTTATTAGTTGATTTTTGGTAGACACTAAGTTTTAATCAGTGTAACATGATGTCTGTGAAGGTAAAGTATTGTTTTCTTCTATTTTATATATCATATTTGGTAGGGAGAGTTTTTGCTTTGATTATTTTAGATACTTTTTAAGAGATTTAAGCAATTTTTTATTTGTTATGGACATAGTGATCCAAGGAAAGGGGTTACAATTGTTGTTGTTGTTGTTGTTGTTGTTGTTGTTGTTGTTGGTTGGTTGGTGGTGGTGGTGGTGGTGGTGGTGGTGTGTGTGTGTGTGTGTGTGTGTGTGATTATTTAATTACCTAGTTTTTGGTCATAATAAAATTTGATCAGTACACAGTTGTATTAAAAAGTGTTCAATACAATTATATTGTAGAACTTTTGAATATTGAAGACACCACATGGTAGAAACCTAGGTCATATAATAACTCATTTACAAATTAAATATATATATATATATATATATATATATATATAGATGTAAGTAGCAATATTTATCTATGTGTGTTGGTGTGTTTATAATATTTACTGAAAGACTTTCTTTAGCATTGATCATTATCTTACTTTCCTCAAGGTATTTGATAATATGAGAGCCAGAGAGATTAAAAAGAAAGAAAGAAAGAAAGAAAGAAAGAAAGAAAGTATTCTGAGTTTGAATGAGTGTGTGTATCTATAAATGTGTTTCTAAACATAAGCATGTGGATGGGAAGTCTTTAAAAGAGGAAGACCTTTGCTATTTGAGATGAGCAAACCATGTCTTATCGTTAGGTCAGAAGCACCATCCCCTCCTCCATCTCTTCTTATTTGCTAGGAACATTTTTATTGCTTTGCAGATTCAGTGGAGTCAGGAGTAGGATAAGAAAGTGTCAGCAGGTGGAAAAAAGAAGAAGAAAAAGAAAGAGAGAGAGAAGAGAAATAAGAAAGGAATAAATGGAAGAAAGGAAGAGGAATGAAAGTCAAAAAAGAATCCTAAAAGAAAGAAAGCAAAAGATAATTGTTGTAAAGAAAGAAAAGCAAGAAAATAGCTGAAAAGAGAAAAAGAACAAAATGTAGAAAAGAGAGCTGAAAATGAATCGCAAAAAGAATTTGAAGGTAGAAAAAAATAGGAATCATGAAGGTTATTAAAGACTTCATCTCGGGCTTTCAAGATTTCCTTTATTTATTTTTGGCTGAATTTTATGAACATTATGTTCTTTAAATCTTGGCTACATTCCTAAATCTATTTCGTCCGGGGAATCTGTTTCCCCCCAGGAAGAAAATACAAGTCTCCAGATTTCTTTTGATTGACTAAATTGGGCTGGGCAGGGACACAGGAATATTGTAATGCTTTCACTTCATGTACAGAAGCACATCAAAATGGCTGAAGGAAAACTTGTTTCTAGCATCATTTTTCCTTTCACATTTTCCCAAATGATTTGAGATAATGAATGAATGTTGAAGAAAAATTGGAAAATGACTCAAGGAAAGAAGCTGTTAGTTGAAAGAAACTTACACTTCAACCTTGAAAATGCCTCTTTATATATATATATACACACATGCACACACCTATATGGAGGGTGCCATTATTTTATATTTTAAATTTCACACATACACATTGTTTTTGATTTGGCGACTGCACAGTATAGTAGGATAAGTTGGGCACCACCTGTAAGGAAAAGAGTACCATGGTGCAATTCACTTCTCCAGAAATTTGAAAAGTGGAATGCTGTACTGATTAGCATTCATAGCAGAAGCTTCAATAAAAACATATATATATATATATATATATATATATATATATATATATATATATAAATCAAAATAATAACTAAATAGACTCTGTAAGTATGTAGGCCGTAAATTTATACTAAGATAAACCTTCAAAAAAACCACTAACAAACAGAACCTAATTCCGTTATAATCCGGTGCACTGAGGCGTCGGATAAATGGGGAGAAAAAAAGAAATCCGCGGAACAAGAATACTTCAATACTCCGCAGCAAAGAAAAAAAAACCCAAACGGAACCAACCACAAGAAAAAGTGCTCGATACAAAGTACAAAAGATATACAAAAGTAGAGCAAAGACACACAAAAAAATCTAAAGCGAGCCAAACCTACCGCGGTTTCACGCTACGGATCGCCTAGGCCCTGACGATCCGTAGTGTGAAACCGCGGTAGGTTTGGCTCGCTTTAGATTTTTTTGTGTATATATATATATATATATATATATATTCACACACACAAGCACACACCCATATGAAGGGTGTCACCATTTTATATTTTAAATTTCACACATACACATTATTTGTTTTTGACTTGGCAACTGTACAGTATAGTAGGATAAGTTGGGCACCACCTATAAGGAAAAGAGTACCATGGTGCAATTCACTTCTCCAGAAATTTGAAAAGTTGAACGCTACAGTGATTAGCATTTATAGCAGAAGCATTAATAAAAACATTTCAGAGTGTTTGGGTATGAATCTTTGTTGTATCCTCATTTGGTTGCGTTGTGACACATGAGACCCCACTTTTGAGTTGACACTTTCTTTTATATAGCACCTCCCCTTTTGAGTTGACACTTCCTTCTATATGACACCTCCCCTCTTAAGTTGACCTTTCTTTCTATATGACACCTTCCCTTTTGAGTTGATACTTCTTTCGGTGCTTACGTATTATCGGGAGGACCTTTAAAAAAACGACTCAAAAATTAAAGTAAATTATTTATTGAAACGGTTAAAACAATAAAATAACATTACATTTGTAATTCCGGAGGCCAGAACGTCGCAATTGCTTCCAAAAGTGACTCAAAGACATCAGTACAGGCAACATGGTTCCGCCACATGAATTCGGCCAAATACGACTCCAAATGGTGACGTGCAGTGCCACAGTGCTTCTTGTTTCGCCACTTTGTCGATCCCCATAGGCGTTCCACTGTCTGCGTATGAGCCCCGGTGTTCGAATCCACAAAGTTGTACTTGTGGTTGACGTTGAGGTGATGAAAGCCTGATTTTTCCAGTTCCTTGGTGTTATAAGCGGGGAAAAAAAAAGAAAAAGTAAAAATCAAAGGTCCTCCCGATAATACGTAAGGACCCTTCTTTCTACATGACACCCCCCACTTTTTGAGTTGACACTTCCTACTAAATGACACCCCTCCTCTTGACTTGACACTTCCTTCTACATGACATCTTTCCTCTTAAGTTGACTTCTTCTGGAGTCAATCTTTTGGAGTCTATACACTTAGGAACTTTGTATTGTTTCTTTTTCTTTAGGTATATAATAGGTACTGGGAACACTGGTATTGAATTCTCTTTAAACCTTGGTTTTGCTTTCGTACATAGTCCAAGACCTTCAGAAAAAACGTCCAGAAATTTTCTTTTTAATTTGAATCTCTCTGTTGTTATATTATTTGTGATTTCGATATTAATTTTATTGCAGAACAAGTTTCTTGGCAGGTCTCACAGATTGAATCGGGCAATGCAATCAGTTATGAACAAATTCATTGCGTTTTTTAACATGTAAACAACAGCTTTTTTTAATTTCAGCCAGAAAATAAATATTATAGGTGAATTTCCATAGAATGTTTAACGTTTCACCTGAAACACCACAAGCAATATTTTTGTTGGTGTTTATAGTCTAGGTCTACCTAGTTTTCTTCAAGTTTTTTTGTTGATAATTGTGATGTTGAACCCAGTATCTAGTTCTAGTTTCATTTTCATGTTGTTAATTCAAACGAAAACAAATTTCCTTTTTAGTAGGTTTCTTGGTCATAGTATTTGTAATTAGTTGTAATTTTTTTCTTTTGCGTGCCAACTTTATACAATGCATTTACATTATTTATGAATTTCTTAATTTTCCTGTTCTATTTTTAGATTTTACAGCAGCTACTTTTATGGCCTATTATGCAACACTGATAATATTTCTGATTTATGAAAAAACAATCAGATTTAAAATGTTTTCCAGTACATACATGGCACGTATTAGGTGCTGAGTAAGATTTGTCATATTTTAACTGATATTGAGGAGTGTTTGCCATATTTTCTTACTTCTTTGTCAGAAGTTTCAAAACATTTATATTTTTCATTGGATGGTCAAACATTGTGTATTTTATAATTATCTCTCTTCTCTGTTCTTTTGGTGTCCACTTTTAAATTTACAATGTGCTGACACTCTTCAGCAATATTTCGCAGAGGTATTTTCAAGTCCCTTTCAAGTTTGGTTAGGATCCTTGATCTTATGTCTGTGTTCACACTTAAACCTAGGATAAATATTAAACACTTAAAAGAGTCTGGAATCAATTCATTAGGTTTTAATTTTTCGCATTCTTTATTTATGATTCCTGCGTGTGTGGTAAAATCATCTTCCTCATTTTTTACTAAATTTAGGCAATTTCACCTTGCATTGAATAATGATGTTCTTTTACTAAAAATATTCGATAATATGTTAATAGTTTCTTTAAATTTTTAAAGGCTGTTTGGGTAGAATGTAATTAATATATTTTTCGCATTCACCTGGGGCTAACTTCCTTAACAGTAGATGGAGTTTTTCATTTTTCCAGAGAGTAAAATCTTTCTTGAAAATTCTTTTGTATTCTTTATAGTATGTTTTGAAGGTGATACCATTCTCTGGTTCATATTTGAATTCATTTATTGAGTTTACAATGACATCTAGTGTAAACAAGTCTGTTGTATTTTTGTCTGCATTTTTTTCAGAAGTCAAACAACATTTGTTGTTGTTTCAACTGAAAGTTTTGTTCTTGTTGGTCCTTCTGCTCTTGCAAATGTATTTCTTGTTGCTGTTTCTGCAATTCCAGCATTTATAGCATAATGGTTTTTAACTCCACTATTGCAGATTACAATTTTGGTGAATATCGTAATAATAGTTCCAGTATTAATTATATTTTTTTCTCTAATATATGAATCCAAATTTTGTTGCCAAACTGTAGTAATGTTGGTGAGAGAGGGGAAATATTTTTTCTTTTTCTTCTGTTTGAGTCCGAATTCTCATTACCAAAGTTGAATTGGCGAGAAAAAAAATTTTTTTTTTCTTGTGTGCCTGTAACCTTGCTTGCCAATGTTGTATTGGCAAGAAAAAAAAAACAATCATATATATTCCAACAATTTCTTCAGAGATGTCTAAGCTAACAACTGTATACAACTGATTTTTCAGATCGATTATTAAAAATAGCCTTGAGTAATTCAATCCTGTAGGACATAGTGAGGACCATTCTTAATCAAATTTCAAATGGGAATAGTAAGAGATATCAAAATTGTAAAATCAAGGTGAGAGAATATGTTTATCCACAATCTATATCTGAAAACACTAGTCAAACAAGACCCATGTCAAAGTGTCAGAGAAATATCTCAGATAATAAGTGTCGGCATGTCAACAATATCAGACAATTTCAAAAAAATTGGCAAGGTAAAGAAACTTGATAAATTAGTTTCACATGAATTCAATGCAAAATCATAGAGTTTCACATTTTGAAGTGTGCAATGCGGAATCTTCAAAATTAGAATGATCCATTACTTATTTGAATATTAATTTGGGATTAGAAATGGACCCTTTCTGGCAATCGTGAACAATTGGCTCAATCTCTTAATCATTTTGAAACACCTAAATATTTTCCAATTCTAAGATTGCACCAGCAAAAGATTATGGTGACTCTGTTGTGGTCTACCATTGGTATTATCCATTATAGCTTTCAGGAATCTAACCAGAGCATCACAACTGAAGTTTACTACCAGCAACTGGATGAAATGCACATTCAGTTAAGCAAAATGCAACCATCACAAAACGAAAGAATAAAAGATGGATGAGATTCAAGAAGACAGAAGATGGCAATTGATGTGGCACTTAAATTTTTGGAGACTGTAGCTATCAAGAAAGCAAGTAAATGGAAAAAAGTTTCATAGGCAGGAAGTTTGAGAAAAGAAACTGTTCAAATAGAAGTGTGGTTACATTTAACTATTTTGACAATAAAAGAGTGGAACCTAGATGTCACTCTAGTAGCATGCTTACAGTCATGTGATTGGAGCACCAAGGAAAAAAAAGCTCATCAGAGCAGCTACTATAAAAATATTTGTAGAAAAGACAGAGGGAAGCCACATCGCATCAGTGAGAAAGTGACAGAAGGCAAGCTGCCAAGTCAGGATCGACTATACTGCAGATACTCCTTTGGATTTTGTCAAAGAATACAAGATGAATAGCAGGTGCACCTAATCTGATATGGCAACATTATTCAATGCATGAACAAATTGTAGATGTATAAATAAGCAAAATGGATTCTGATAGGAAAAACTTTCTGGCCTGGTACAGTGATCCAACCTTCCTAGTAGCTATAGATTCATTGTAGTTATTGCACATCATGTTGAAAAAGTGAGACCAAGAAGGTGCAGTGTGTTTCTCTCTAGAAGATTTGCATCAGCAATGCAGAAAATATTCTTTACGGTGGTTAAAGGATAGTAGTTTTGTTTTGGAGGTATGAAAATTTACAAGTCATTTCTTACCCCAGCCAATCAATGATTTAAGATCCTTTTAAGAGGAGCAGCCAGGTTTTACTTTGTCAGCCTAGGCAGATTTCCTATTGAGATGAGAGTAAATGGTGGTGTCTTCTTCATAGATAACTACTTGAGAACTGATTTATATACAACTTGCAATAGCAAAACCAAAGTTCTTGAAAATGGGAAATGGATTACAGGAAAAATTTCAGAACAAACAACAATTTAGGAATTTTCAAGATGTACTAAATCCCCCAAAGATATTCCTTGTTTTGGAAGAAAAACACAATAAAAATCTAATATATTGTGTTCGTCATTTTTAATTAAACATCTATTAGACATGGATTTCTGCTCAAATATGCAACACTCAAATGTATATGTATTTAATTTAAACATACATACATATATATATATGATTTGGAATCAAATACTGATTAAATATGGAATTGAATCTGACAATAATCAGATAAAAAACAAATAGGAAACATTTATCAATCTAACATGTTTCATTTTTATTAAAGCTTCATCAGAGAATGAGATATGGAGAAGAGAAGAAATATATGGTAAGATTAAAAACAAATAGGGAACGTTTATCAATCTAGCATTTTTCACTTTTATAAAAACTGCATCAGAGAATGAGATATAAAAAAAATAAGAAATTCTGGTAGTTTTATTTTTGTGTTGTTAGATTTTCATTTGTTGAGCAGGCTTCATGGGCATGTAACTTGTTTAGCAGCATTAGTATAATTTATGGTGTTCTGAACTCAACAAGAGACAATGTGCTGTTTTGAACCTCAAAAAATTAATGGATTTCAACCCTAACTGAAAAAACATAAATTTTGCTTTACAATAAACACTTAGTCATTATAAGTATGTGTAACAATATCACTCATTGCTTTAAAACATTATGTGTGATGTAACTCACTAAGTTAACATATTCTGTTCATGCATCTTATAAAATGAATATCACATGGATTCAAATTTCTTGACATCAGTTGATTTCTTTCTTTCTTTCTTTTTTATTTATTTATTTTTTTACTCATGTTAGTTTCCAAGTGAGAGAGAGGACAACTGACAACTGTCTTGGCAGCAGATTATTAAACTGGACATTCCTGGGGGGGGACATCTTAATTCCAGCTGTAACCAGCCAACTCACAGGTCAGCCACCATCTTTCTCCTCACAAAACAACCTCTCAAGACTCTCTAGGTCCCTTCTGTCTTTTTCCCATCCCAAAACTCTTCCTTTTACCTCACACCTTTTGTGTGAAGGAACACTTCTACTTACATCCAGAGATGCTTCTAGAATCACCAGAGTCTTCTTGAAAAGATTATATTTCTCTGGAACTATCCTGAATCAGAAGTCCTTTATTTATTTAATTAGAGGATTAGATTCCTGGCCTAATTATAGCTATGTCAATCACATTCACCCATAAAAACTTGGCATGTTGCTGCCAACTGCACTGATCTTTCTCACTGTGGAGTAGACTTTAAAAAGATTTTCATAGAATAATGTTTGTTGTGTGGCAAGTGAATGACCAGTTAGTTCACATTTCTAGTGTTGCTAAAATGTCTTTTTTAAAAAAGAACCTGATATAAATCTGCTCTACCTATTATTTATCCCATGCTACCCATTACATAACTAAAGAGGAAAAAAGATATCCTTATGCTACCCATTACATAAAATATGGTTTAACATGATATTGAAGAAAAGTAATGCATTGTTTGTTTCCGTTTCTTATTTAAATTGTATGATAGATTAAACTTTGTTTAGCTTATCTACAAGGTCAGATAATGTTATTTTGTAGGGATATATTAGTAGACACAAAGTTCTATGTCATTATCAGTATGGTTTAACATGATATCAAGGAAAGCTAATCTGTTGTTTCTGCTTCTTATTTAAATTGTATGATACATTCAACTTTGTTTAGCTTATCTACAAGGTCAGATAATGCCGTTTTGTAGAGATACATTAGTAGAGTGCCATTTATATATTAGAACTATGCTGTTTAGGAAAAATGCTCAGGAAAAGAATAGATTCACAAATATCTAAGGACAAACATACTAAAACTTCATTGAGAGACAATCTCATCAGTAATTCAAATTTTGCTTATAACAATCACTGTTAAATATGAAATAGCATTGGTTTGGAAGGAATCAACACTTTTTTATGATTTTTGCCTATTGGTGAGGAGTGGTTTATTTTTTATTGTGTTAGTTTTTTGTTTTGTTTTTAATTTAAGCCTTTGCTAACAGGAATGTTAACATAAAGGGATTTGACTAAACTAACCATGAGTTTATCTGTCATATTTATTCCCCTTAGTTTTTCAACCAGGTTTCCTGAATTTTTAATATGTAAGAGGCTGATTGTTCCAAGGGGTGGTGTTTAAATTTTTGTTATAAGGAGCACTGATCTGATGGCTCAGTGCTCTCCATCACTGCTTGAATGCTTGCTTTGTGGGTTTGAGGTAGTCTATAAACTTTATAATTGTTTTGTTAATTATTTTGTGTTAATTTATTTTCTAAATATTTGTCTATATTTCTAATATGAGGTATTGTAATTATTTTCAATGTTTACATTGTTTGAACTGTCGCCATATTTACAACATTTTGGCCATTATATGAAATAGCATTCTTTATGTGATTGGTGATTGTTTTGTGGCCTAGCATATGTGCTGATTCCTTAAGTTTTCTTATTTTCTAGTGATCTTCTCTGTCTGTTATTTCAACTTCATCCCACAGGAGGTAGTGATCACCCTTTTCTCTCCATATGTGGTCAGCTATGCCTGATTTTTTCTATTTCCTCTTTTATTATGGCATTACAGTGTTCTCGCAGTCTTATCTTGTGGGGGAGCAGCTCATTTCTCCTTTATATTTCTTATCCCTGCTGCATGAGATGGCATGCAGACAGTCCTTAAGTATGTTCTCCTCTATGGAAGGTTTTATTCAGAAGAGATATCTGCAAGGTGTTGAACCACTTTTGAAGATTGTACTGATGTTATATGAACCACAGATTTTTGTATTTTTTCTGATAATCCCTTTACCTAAAGTAGGCAGGCCAGGACTGTTTGCCTGACTACATGAATTTAAGCATGCTAATAGATTGGTTGTGGTACAGTGGATATTGACCCGGAACGAGAAATCTGTGACTCGAGTTCGAATTCCAGTTGAATTAATTGCATTCACTTATGCACAAATACCCTTGGGAAAGGTATTAATCTGCCTCTTCCCTCCAGTTATGGTTTAAATAACAGGACAGATTGGGATCTATAGCCTTGGCTGGCAACCAGTCTACCACAGAAAGCAATGGCAACCTACTGCAGGATAATCTTCTGCCCAGTCAGTCATGTCTCTTTCGAGACATGATTGCCCAAGCGTGTTTCACGTATGGCACTAAACTAACTGAATAGATTGGTGTTGTGCGTTGTGGTGCAGTGGATATTGGTTAAGAATGAGAAATCGGAGAGTGAAGTTAAATTCCTAGTATTCACTTATTTAATTGGGTTTCTGGAAAGTTCATGCTGTTGTTCCAACTCATTAAAACACGTCTTGTGGTGCAGTAGATATTGACTAGGAACAAAAAATCAGGGTGCCAAGTTCGAATTCCAGTTGAATTCCTTGCATTCATTTATGCACAAATATCCTTGGGAAAGATATTAATCCATCTCTTCCCTCTTTTATAGGTTAAATAACAGGACAGATTGGATTCTATAGCCTTGGTTGGCAACCAATCTGCTGTAGAAAGTAATGGCAACTTACTGTGGAATAAACTTCTGCCCAGTCAGTCATGTCTCTTTCAAGACATGATCGCCCAAGCATGTATCATGTATGGCACTTAACCGACTGAATAGATTGGCATCTAAGTCCCATCTGTTTACTGCTGAAATAGTTAAATGCTGCTGCCACTTTCTAACAGTTTCTTTTCTCACCTGTGAAATTCCCTACTGTTTATTTGATTCCCTGATAATTACAATCTTTAAAAATTTAAATGCAACATAAATCACCATCATCTATCATCTTGACTTCCAATCATCTTATGTCCTTTCTGCAATCCTCCATACACTAAGTCTTTTCTCTGCATACTAGTGGCATTCTATAAAGAACTAGCAGTATAGCCCGGCATTGCTCGGGTGTAATGAAAGCTTTAAAACTAATTCATGGTCCTGGAGCTCAGACTCAGCCTAAAGAATATTTGTGTGAAGTTTGGTGAGAATCGGATAAAAATTATGGATTTGTATAAAGATGTCCAGATAAACAGACACACACAAACATCTTGCCTTTTTATACATATATATATATATATATATATATATATATGTATATATATATATATATAATATTGATTTTCTGCACTATTGTAAGAACTGCAACCTTGAAACTTCTGAATATCGTTTCTTATGTCTTTGTCTATAAGTGTATCAAATTTGATTAAAATCGGACCACTCCTTCTATAACCCGATATTTTGATTATCGATTTTCAATATTTATTGGGGGTACCTTGACACAAAATCTAGCTAAGAACACTCGCAGACACTTATAGTACAACTGTGTAAATTTTCAAGAAAATCAGTTCAGTCGTTTCAGAGTCTATAGGTAACGGACACACACACACAGACAAAGTTCCATTTATAAATAAGTTTAGATTATACAACATTAAACAAACACTTGTTAACAATGGATTTCCTAACTTTGTCATTGATCAACAAATTAAAATGTATCTCAATAAACTTAATAATACCTCTAACAATATTTATAATATTAATAATAATAGTGTACGTCAAAATAAAGATAACGCTATTAAGTTATACTATTGCAACCTAAAGCATAGTAATTACAAACATGAGGAAACAACACTCAAAAACATAATACATAGAAATGTTAAACCAATAAATGATAATAACCAAATTAACTCATCATATATTACAAAAAATTTAAAACAATTGACCTCATAGTCTCTAATAACCCTATAATCACAGGACTAAATCCTCTACAGAAAACCAATATAGTGTATCAATTTACATACTCATTCAGAGATTGTATCTCTGGTACTAATTATAAATCCACTACATATTTTGGTTTTACTACAACCACACTCTCCTATAGACTTACCTGTCACCTCTCTGATCAGAGTTCAATTAAACAACATTTCTTACAAAAGCATAGGCATGTAGATAATATTAGACAGATTTTAATCGATAACACAATAATACTCACTCATGCACACAGTAAAAAGAACCTTCAGATATTGGAGGCCATCTCCATTAAATCAAAACAACCCACACTTAATAAAATCACATTTTAATCTGGTCACAATGCATTACATTGCATTTAGACATATGGTTCTGTTAACATTTCGGTCTCTCACACAGTGTGACATCATAGAACCACATTACAAATTTACGAAATGCGTCTGCTATTTGGTGACTGTTATCATTGCATAGCAATGTTTTATGTCAACACAAGATAATATCATTTTTGATGGTAGATGTACTTTATGTTAACGTCCTTGTAATCTCTCTGAAGATGGCTCATGTGAGCCGAAAGCTTAGAACCAGCATAATAAAAAATACCCAAATGTTGGACAATTTTTGTCTTTATTTTCACCTGAAATTAAAGCTAAAATACGATGTTTAGAACAGCTCATGATTAAACATAACAGACATTCAATGTCTGTTATACTTAACAGTATATGTTTAGAAAATATATATATATATGTATATATATATCAGTCCAGTACTCTTTTCTTTGTTTCCAACAAAATCTTCCTGTCTCTCATTACTCTGCTTAACTTTTGAAATGTGTCTTGGCCATGCCAATGTACCTTCAGATCTCAGTCTCACACTTTCTGTCCTCGATCAGAATACTTTCCAGGCATTTAAAATTCATTAAAGATTGCTATTATATATTGAAACCCCTTTGTGATTTTGGGCCAGCCTGTATATATATATATATATATATATATAAAACCATTTCACCCCAAACAAGGTGGAAATCCCACTGGTGCACAGGGGTTACAGAGAATAAAAATGGTAATGGGGGATGTCAAAGAAAAGATGAATGGGAATCAAGTTGATAAAGATGGCAATTGACATTGCATTTAAACCTTTAGAGATTGTAGCTATCAGAGAAGCATGCAAATGGAAGTGAATTCTACAAACGAGAAGTGTGAGAAAAGAAACTATTAGAATAGAAGAGATGGTTACATTTAACCATTTTGACAATAAAAGAGTGGAACATTGATGTCAGTTTAATTGTAAGAGTAAATACATGTGGTCAGTGTAGCAGAGAAAAATGCTCATCACAGTTGCCATGAAAATACTTACAGAAAAGACAGAGGGAATCCACATCAAATCAATGAGAAAGTGACTGAAGGCAAGATGCCAAGTCAGGATTGTTTATATGATATGGCAACAGTATTCAATGCATGTACGAATGGTAGATTTATAAATGTGCAAAATGGATTCTGACAAGAAAAACTTCCTGGCGCAACACAATGAACCAGCCTTAGTAGATATGTGTGTGTGTGTGTGTGTGTGTGTGTGTGTGTGTGTGTGTGTGTGTGTGTGTGTACACTAAATAGATCATATGCGTACCATTCCCTATAGTGGATGATATTTTATTTAATATTGAGTGTTTATTATGTATAATATAAATATTTAGTGTTTTGAAGATTTCTTTTCATTGGAAATTTGTTGCATGTTGATAGCTGCATTTTGATCTTTGTGATGTGATAAAGAGTAAGTTATTAAAAAAGATCAATAGGAAAAAGAGAGAGATAATATGACTGCATTATGAATAAAGTCTAGCCCAATATCCAGTCATTCTATTTCTGACATGTATGAAAGCACCTTGTTTAATTTTCAACTTGGTTAAAAGCCAATTTCTTCCAATCTGCACATACCTTCTATTAGTAACTTTTAATATTTCTTTAACACTCACCAGAATTTTCAACTCCCACCCTTCCTGCAATGAATTTATCTTGGAAAAGGAAAAAAGATTCAAAGATCAGTCACTTATCAATGAACTGCAAACATGTGAAGATTGAATGGTATACAAAGAATGGCATTTGAAAGACAAAAAGAAAGTGAAATAGAAAATAAAAAAGCCTTTACAGAACCAAAGGCAAAACATCTGAAAGATATTAACAAGCCACTCCTTGCCTCATCTGAACTGTTCTTTTTTTTTTTTTTTCTATTAAAAGAAACAGGATTTGTTAGAAAGATAATGTTTGCTTGTTGCTCTTTGGGGAATCATTGACAAAAAATAAACAAACATAAAGCACCTGACACTGTATCATCAGGAAACTATTTACAACAACTTGGATATTTTAAATGTTTAATTCTGTTGGTAAGAGATAATGTTGTTGTTTTGCAAGAACAGGTAAAGTAGCCTAAATCTAGCAGGCTACATCTTAAATTTTCTATTTTCTTCTCTCTCTCTCTCTCTCTCTCTCTCTCTCTCTCTCTCTCTCTCTCTCTCTCTCTCTCACACACACACACACACACACACACATTTGAGTTCAGGTGCTTGGAATGTTTCACCATTCTTGGCAATGTGGATATTTAATAACAAAAATGATGGAAATAAAATCAAAAACAAAAAATATTTTAGTGAAATTGACTAGATTATATACCCAATAGATTATATACTCTTATCACATAAAAATGAAAATTCATCTTTAAAATAAAATTCTCCATGTTTCTTGTCCATGTTCAAGTATAGTCACATTAATGTAAAACTTAGTCCGATGAAATCAAAAAGAATGAAACTCATTACGCAAAAACTTTTCCCATTTTGTCATACATTAAAGTGATAAGTTAAAAATTCCATTACTTCTTTAGAAATTGTGTCATTTATTTTTTGGGTCTAAAATCTCCAAGAATTTAAATGTAAAGTCAATAGTCATCTCCTATCTCACTAACCTACATCCTCTCTTTCATGCTCCTTTCTCCATCCACTCCACTCTCATCAGTATTCTCATCCTTCTCTTACCCACTTCCTGACCCCCCCCCCATAACTTGTCACTCTTTTTCATGACTTTCCTCCTATGTAAACCCATACAAAACAGTGGCAATAAAATGCCTTGCTTGGGGTGATATGATTATAAAAAAAAAAATATGAGCAGATATGAAATTTTGAGAATCTATGATGAGAAGGAATTTGCTTAAAGGTACTATTCAACCTTGATTGATTGACAAAAGTTCTTTGTGGCTGAGTTGGTATAAGCGCATTACATCCAATGATGATTTTTCCTATCAAGGGTGATGCAGAATCCTGCCAGGAGGTGTACATTTTCCGTTAATAAAATTTCTTGAATATTCAAGCTGGTAGATTAAAACAAGTAAATATACTGTTTAATACATAAATGGAGCATCTATTTAAGTATAGGTATCCACTAAGAATAATATTTAAGTAATAAAAGTCATCATATTAATAAATAAAAATACATCAGTTCTTTAGAAAGTATATATATATATATATATATATATATCGCATTGCTCATTCAGTAAAATGAATTAGAGCACTCAGGCTATTGGGCATGTATAATGATAATATATGCGCTAAAAGGTCTGCCTTCCTCCATCGAACGCCCATAGCCCAGAGGTAGAATAGCCGACTGACGCCAATTCGGTCGGGTTTCAATCCTGGGTTAAAAAGCAATTGGAGTCTAACCGTACTGATGAGCTGTGATACAGCAAAACAGATCTGTCTGTGGATGACAATATATATATATATATATATAATTGGGCAGCAATCTTTCATTTAAACATGTTTCGCTTTAAAGAGCTTTCCTTTTCAAAAAACAAAAAAATACTAAAAACAGAAAAATTACATTAGAGTCAAACATGAGGAGATAGCAACACAGGAACTATAACATCCTTGAAAATGGCCTGTGAAGAGACTAAATCACCTGGAAAGTAAAAAATTATGGAACATTTATTCATTCCTTATCTCCAGCAAAAAGGAAACATGTAAGAATACTGGAAAAATTGAATAAAAAAGTAATAAAATCTTTCTTGTCAGTCATTTTTAATAAAACATGTTTATATATACATATGTATATATATATATATATGTGTGAATGGGAAAACAATATATAAATTTTTATATATCCCAAACAATTTTAGGGGAAAAAAGCATAACAAAATGGAACAAATTGGTAAATTCCTAAAGAACAAAACATATATAAAAAACTTTTTCCAGTTTTGTCATATATATATATATATATATATGTGTGTGTGTGTGTGTGTGTGTGTGTGTGTGTGTGTGTGTGTGTGTGTGTGTGTGTGTGACAACAATCTCTCTTTTATGCAGGTTTCATTGAAAGTGACAGACAAGGTATTATCAGTAAGTTTTAATATAATTTTTCTTGTGTTCTTATGAGTTTTTCTTTTCAGAATTAAAATTATGTAGAAATTGTCAAAATGTTTTGTTTTTCTGCCCACTTTCCGCTATACTTTTAGCCATTATCATTGTAGGATTTAATATTTAATATCTACACTTAGTAATATCAATTATGAACACAGCAACAATGTGCTTACCATGTTTAGAATATAACATACTCATAACACGATAGACATAAACTCTACACATATTTAGTTACACCTAAAGGAAAATTCACTTTTGTAGAAGTCAAATAACTTACCTTTCAACATGGCTGTTTCCGTTTGTCTCCCTGTAGAAAGGTGAACATTCAAGAGTGTGAGACTCACCTTTCTGATATTTCCAACTAGCGTCCAGTTGGTAGAGAAAAATAAACAGGGTTGTAACTGAATACATGTCCCTATGTGGCCCAAAAACAAATAGTGGATATTGTGCTGAATATTTATAGAGCTCAGTGTACACATTGAAATTATCAGCCAATCACTGCTTGTGGAATAGACTTGCGTGTAACAGAATGTAATCTCCCAGGTTAGTATTTAAACCACCTACCAATTTGCCCTGGTGGTTTTTTTGGTCAGTTAAACCCAACTTCTATACTTGTTGAGTACTGGCTGTTTCTTCCACAAGATTTTTACAACTTTGATAATGGATAAAAGTATAGTTGAAAGCATTTGGAAAAACAAAGCATTTGGATAATTCATATATAATTTGAGTTCTGAAAGAAAATATCAGAACACAAAAAAATTATATAAAAACTTAATGATAATAACTTTTCTTCTTATTCAATAAAACTTTCATATATATATATATATAGCAATAATGCAGAGGAAGACAGTAAACAACCACTCTCAAAGGTATGAAACAACAAAAAGTGCTCAATACAAAATTCAATCAGAAGAAAGTAGTGCAAAAATATATGCTCAATAATTAAGGAATCAACACCAAGCTACCTTGGTTTCAATCATGAGCTATCGTCAGGCACAAGGTGAGGAAAATAAAAAATAACTCTAAATATACACCAACACCGGAAGAGTGGGAGGAGTATAGGAAAGAAAAAGGCATTGGAGGCAGATTATAAAATCCAATAATGCCAGAATATTAGCCATGACAGAAGGTGATAGAAGTAAGAGAACATGCAATTGTACAAAAAAGAATGATTGTCCTTTGGATGGCAAATGTTATACAGAAAGCATTGTCTACACAACTGAAGTCAGTGAAAAATGTGGAGAATTTTACATCAGCTGTACTGAGGGGCCATTTAAGAAGTGATTGTATAATTATGCTTCATCGTTTAGATTGGAATGCCACAGGAGTGATACAAAGCTGTCAGAATGTGTGTGGAAATTTAAAGAGCTTTATGAGAAAACTCCATGCGTAAAGTGGAGTATATTAAGAAGGATCAAAGCTGGAAAAAATTGTGGAAATATTTGTTGTAGGTTGTGCCAGGAAGAAAAATTGGCCATCATGACATATACGAACAGAAATAACTTGTTGAATGAACGAACTGAAATAATGACTAAGTGTCAGTCAGTCAGTCAGTCAGTTAAGTGCTATACGTGATACACGCTCTGGGTGATCATGTCTCAAAAGAGACATGACTGACTTGGCAGAAGATTATCCTGCAGTAGGTTGCCATTGCTTTCTGCAGTAGACTGGTTGCCAGCCAAGGCTATAGAACCCAATCTGTCCTATTATTTAACTCATAACTGGAGGGAAGAGACAGATTAATACTTTTCCTAAGGGTATTTGTGCGCAGGTAAATGTAAGGAATTCAACTGGAATTCAAACTCGGCACCTCAATTTTTTGTTCTAAGTCGATATCCACTGCACAACAACACACATCCTAAGTGCAGACATCTTAAAAAGGACACCTTGGGTATCTATGAACCCAGATGAGCTATTTTTTCACCCTCCTTCCTCACTTTGGAGCAAAAATTGTTATGTTTCCACCTCTATTGTTTATTCCCCCCCTTCTCCCCCCTTCCCCCCCCTTCCCCCCTTCTCCCACTTTTCTGGCATTTGTGTATATTAGGAATTATTTTTGGGGATTTTTCTTACCTCATGCCTGATGATACCTCAAGGTTGAAACTCAGATAGCTTGATGTTGATTCCTTGATTATTGAGTATATATATATATATATATATATATTTCATTTGTAAATGAGTTATTACGCAACCTAGGTTTCTACCATGAGTGGTGTCTTGAGGTGATTTGCAATAACTGATTTAACCAGTTTTTTTTTAAGAACACTCACGTAATGATGTTTTTTTTTAACGCTCATGTACCAGCTAATTTTTGAATGCCCAATTCTTAAAATTACAAGGAAATATGCCGATTTCATCCATGGTTGTATGAGCCTAAGAGGTATTTTTTAGTATGGTTACACTTCGTCATAATTTCTGGTCTTTCAATCAATAGATCGTTTTTGTTTGGGAATAGCATAATCTCTAATTTTTCTTCTTGGCACAGTCTACATATTTTGCCACTATTGTAAGGCTTGGCTGCTTTTACTATACTCCACATTATGTCTTGGTCTTTTACATATTTTGATTTTAATTTCCACATGTGGCTAGCCAATTTTGTACAGTCTTTTAAGTTTTCTATTTTGAATGTAGACTTGTGATTGAACCACCTGGTCTTAAAGGTGTCTTTGTTTGAACCCAAATATATTTTATTTTGGCCATCTAAGTCATGTATCTTTGCCTTGTAAATGACTTCTTTTGTGTTGCTAAGTCCTTGAAGTGGACATTTATTTTTGTCCCTGCAGTTGCATTCTTTATTAATGATCTTGTTTTGTACACTGCTATCTAAGTTTCTGGCATTTTGTTTTTTTATGAAACTATCTAAATTACTAGTGCAACTATAACTTAGTTTGATCGTGTTTCTGTTGAAAATTTTGTTTAGTTCTGATCCTTGTTGAAAGTGTTTATCTATCAGTTTAAAAATATTTGTCCTATTTTGGTCTTTACTTCTAAATTAAATGGTGGGTTGAACCAGATAATTTTTGTTTTCTATTATTGTTTTGTTTGTTTGTTTGGTTGTGAATTATATTGTAAAATATTTTTATGGCCAGATTTTCTTAGTGCATCTTCATAGATATTTTTCTTTTCATCAAATATTGTTTTGTTTGATGAATTATTTGATAGTTTGTGTTCTATTCCTTGTGAATGTGTTTAGTTATACTTTTGGGAAGGTTGGATTTTGTATTTATGTACATTAACTTAGTGTTTGTTTTCATGAGACATTGCTAGTTTGTAAATTAAATTTCACATCTAAATATCATACCACTTTTCTTTTTGTTTCTACTATGATATCAAAATCTAGTTTTTTTCATAGTTTGAAAAGCTCTTTCCTTATTTTATCATTTTCTCTTTTGTTGTCTAGTGCTATCATTAATCTATCATCTCTATATAATCCATGGTTGTCTATATGGATTATTTTGTTAATTTTATTTAAAATGTATATGCCCATCAATTCTGAAATTTCTGCTCCATCATACAATCCTTGTGGTACATCAAATGTGCCGTTGTTTGATTTTTTGATCCATGCTTTACCTTTGTGGAAAAGTATTGATTTGTCACAATGTAGGATTATATCAATATGTTCAGATGGTATTTTTATGTACCTTTTAGCAAAATTAAATGCTTCCGTTAAACTTTTTTCAGAAATTAATGGGTAAAAATTTTTTATGTCATATTTAATGAATGTGTATTTATTTTTGCATTCAATTTTTTGGAACCAGAAAATGCAATCACTTGTGTTCTTGAGTGGCTGTTCTTAGCAAGTCATAAATATTTTTTAATATTTGATGGCTTATTTTGCCCACTTATGTTATCAATATACATATATATATATATATATATATATATAAGTAAAAGTTTGTCACTTAGCTGATTGATGTTATATCCTGACTCTAGAGTTTCATAGGTGAACCTGTCTGTCAATTCTTCAGAGGGTATCAACAATTGACTGCTTATGTTTCTTGATCTTCCTTTCTTATGCACTTATCACTGGCTAATAATTTTTCTGTATTGTTTGTTAACAGCCATCCACCAATCTGTGTGGATGGCCACTTAAGGTGCCATGATTATTTATCCTTTTCTTAATTTTTTCCTGCATTTTACACTCCTAAGCCTTTTCTAATTTTTCTTTTTCATCTTTTCTTCCAATTGTAACCATTTGCAACTATTTTTTTTTCTCTAGACATGTTATTGTCTTTCTTAAGAAAGTTGTTTTTCGTTTTTAACATAAATAATTGATATCAGGATGTGCGTTGTGGCACAATGGATATCGGCTCGGAACGAGAAGTCGGGGAACCGAGTTCGAATTCCAGTTGAATTTCTTGCATTCACTTACGCGCAAATACCCTTGAGAAAGGTATTAATCCGTCTCTTCCCTCCAGTTATGGGTTAAATAATAGGACAGATTGGGTTCTATAGCCTTGGTCGGCAACTAGTCTACCGCAGAAAGCAATGGCAACCTACTGCGGGATAATCATCTGCCCAGTCAGTCATGTCTCTTTTGAGACATGATTGCCAAAGCGTGTATCACATATGGCACTTAACTGACTGACTGAATTGATATCAATGTTTAAATGATAAATATTTTGTGACAAGCTTTTTTCCTGGTTCCCCAACCATATGTATTTACTTATGCTACTCAATTGGCATCAAGGTTCCACCCTTTTACTGTAGAAATAGTTAAATGTAACTTCCTCTTCTACTCTAATAGTTTCTTTTCTTGCACTTCCCATTTGTAGAACTCACTTCCATTTGCCTGCTTCCTTGATAGCTACAATCTTCAAAAGTTAAAATGCAATGTCAACTGCAATCTTTGTCTACTTGATGCCATTCTACTTAATTAACACTTATATAAGATGATAAATAAAATATTAAAATACAATTTTTAAAAATATCCTAAATAATAGTAATAAATATATATATCAAAAATTTTAACACTATTAATAATAATAATAATAGTAATAATATTAAAAAAGAAAAAGGATCTTAAATAATATTAATAAAATAATATTAATAATAATAATAAATACATATATAAAAAAATTTAACACTAATAACAAAATAATAAAGATATTATTATTATTACAAAAAACCTAAATAATAATAATAAAATAATATTATAAAATAATAATAATAAAATTAATTAAAAAATATATATAAAAAATATTAACACTAATAATAATAATATAATTATTATTAAAAAAGAAAACAGATCTTCAATAATAGTAATTACTTTATTACTTTTATTATTTTACTATTATTTAGGATATTTTTTTAAAATTGTATTTTAATATTTATTTATAATTTTCTTTTATAAGTTTTAATTATTTTAACTATATTTATAACATAATACTACTAGTGGTTATATTTAAATTTGTATTAAAAAGTATGATTTACAATTTATTTTTTATCATAAATATATCCTATTATATTTAAAACTAAATTTTAATGTTAAATTCCCATGTCATGTTTTTCTAAGAGAGCAGGTAAATTGCAATTGATGCTGGTGTTGATCTAAGACATTAACTTTAATTTCTATTTATACTGTTCATTCTCCTTCCCGTTCTTTTCTTTTTCTTTCTCTTCTTTCCATTTATCAATTGTCTATATTTTTCTTTTTTTTCTCTTTGGGGTTTTTTGAATGAGCGAGGAATTGTTTTTGCAGATTACTGTTACAAATGTCTGTTCTTGACATGGGCACATGAGCGTCTGTGTGTAACTATTTTTTGGGATTATTTTAAATATTATTAACTTCTGTATCTTTTGGGTCTGACTGTCATATACTTCTCCTCATTGACAACATCACTATTATATTATATGCTGCTTTGGGATATTTATATTTCGCACATCAAGATGAATAAGAGTTTTCTCTCTTAGATCGTATAGAATAGACAAGAAAATAAAATAAAAATAAATAGATAAGATTATTTATTTCGGTCGGTATAATTGAATATAATCTTTCCCAGGTTGCTTCTTTTATGAACACATGAACTGACCAACAATCCAAGGGATGAACACAAGTAGTTTTGATATAAAATTTAATACATGAAAGTAACAATGCAATGACCGAATACTAAAAATAAAAAAAAATAAAAAAATAAAGTCCAATGAACAAACAACTGGGATTAAATCTCAAAACCTCTGTTGAGATACCAAAACTTGTCAAATTATGATGAATGCAGAAAATCAACACATAATACAAAAAATGGGATAGAATATACACAATATTATTGAGCATGTGGTAAGACATTTGCAATGACGTATTGTTGGTGGATGTATACATTTAATTATAACACGGGGGCCAAAAGCATAATGACTTATCTTTATCTATTCATTTCTCTTTTTTTCTTTCTTTTCTTTTCTCTCTCTCTCTCTCTCTCTCTCTCTCTCTCTCTCTCTCTCTCATTTCTTTCTTTTCTACATATACTTGGGTTCGAATGCTGCCCAACTGTCGCAAACTTCTCTGCAACTTTCTTCACTTTCGTTTCTTCAACTGAATGTTATATTCTCTGCAAATCTGCGTCGATATCTTTCTTATCTGATGATCAATTCAGTCTATTACAACTTCTTCCTTTCCTTCTGACGTAGCTAGATTTTACATTTTTAGTATATTCTGCAATCTCTCATCTAAATTTTCTTCTTGTTAATTTAACAAATAAAACACATACTCTTATGATTTTATCTGGAGTTGCTACGACTGACATGGTTGAGTTACATCATTATAAAAATGAGCCTCATCATTCATTAGGCTGTCTGAGCTTCAGCATTGAAATATTATGACCTGATCAGTTGAAATCTAGCTCACAACTAACTGGACCTTCTGATTAAGTCCTGATTCGCATTTTAGGTGTGTATTTTGGCTACTGCTGATTCTTGTACTTTTTATGCCTGGCTTTTGTCTAGACAGTTGTTGCTAGGTGGATATTTGAATCAGTTTAACTGCTGCCCTACTACTCCTAAATTGATTATATGCTCACATGTGACCACTCTGTGTTGCCTAGCAGGGTCTAAGCTTAATGTGTGTGTTGGGTGGGTGTATGTTGATCTTCATTTGTAATACTGATGAGCAGCCTTTTCTTTCCTGCTGCGAAATACGTATTACCCATGAAATTGTAGAATATCTAAAAAATTTTCTAAATTATATTACTCTGTTAAATTAAATAAATAAATTCAACATTGAGTTCTTTGGAGTTTGTCTCTATCAGAATTTACCTGACTTATATACCAATTATTCTACGTTATATATATATATATATATATATATATATATATATATATATATATATATATTTTCCCTAGAATATTATTTCATTTTCTTATTTGGTTTGGTGGTATCTAAGTATTGCAGGAAGATAGGTTTATAATTAAATTTCTATCTATTATTGTTTGAATTTATGTGCATATGCCTGTGCTTGCATATGCTTGCACATATGCACAGGAATATGTTCATGGATGTACATGTATAGGTATACACATGTATTCATAAATAAACATATAAATATGCATACACAGGCACATGTACACTTGTGTCAGTCCTTTGTTATTAACAAACTAGTGTTTAAATAGTTATTTTTTCTATTTTTAGGCTATTATGGTTCATTGGGTTTATAGAGTGTTTTCTTTGTTGTTTGAATACATATATAGAGTGTATATTCTCATATGCTCACATACACCTACACTCATGATGCATGTATGCATATGTATGTAATTTTTAAATAGTGTATATAAATTAAATATTTGCTTATATCATATTTTATTGTTTATTTAATGATTAGCAGTGTATTTGTTTTTGCCTTGTTGTTATATATTTGGGTATTATGGAGGTTATGTTTGTTAATTTGTAGTTGTTAGTGTGTGTGTGTGTGTGTGTGTGTGTGTGTGTGTGTGTGTGTGTGTGTGTGTGTGTGTGTTTATATACATGCACACTCACAAATTTTGTTCATTTAATTATTAGTTTTTAGTTTATATAATTCATTTCATTTATTTAGTTTATATTGTATTTATTTTACTTATTGATTTTAATTAGTGCTTAGCTAGCAAAGTATATATCTATTTATATGCCTACATTTATCCATTATTTCAGTTTTCTTGTTTAAAAGTTTATTTTGGTTTTTAAAACTAATTATTGATAATTTTTTTCCTCTAAGCGTAGTTTGTAATTTTTACTGCTAAAACTGTATGTATCTTTTTTATAATTTCCATTTGATTTTGTTAGGGATATTGTTTTCTTTTTAGTTCCATGTGACATACTTGATGGTCCTGAGCTAATGAAGGATTTGTGAGGGGGTCACAAGAGAAAAGGTGTTAAGAGCTACATGGGATAAGATGTGGAAAGCCATGATTGCCTATGTTCTGAAGGGACATAGGCAATCATAGCTTTCCACATCTTAGAAGATGTATTTTGACAGGTTTGTACTGTTTTTCAAAGGACATTTTATGGTTTCAATATCTTTCTTTTAAGGCTTTTTTAGTGGCACTTATGTAAAAATTTTCTATTTATGTTAATGTTAGTAGTTAAAATAACTTTGTATATTATGTTATTGGTTAAATTTTTATTATTAAATGGGCAATTTTCTTTGTTTATGCAGTTACATTAAGACTCTATAGTAACTTTTAGAACAACACATATTTCAAAAATTGCAATCCAGTCTTTTAGAATTGTTTTTGGAGACTGTGTTAGCTCTAATGTTTTTATTTGGTAAGGTAGGCAGTCAACCATCAGAAAGATTGATTAAAAATGGTCAGCAGGTACTGATAACCCTGACGCATTAGTAGAGGTCCAACAATATTGATATGCATGGTTCCAATAAGGGATTTTATATGGTGATGTACTTTGCACTTTTGGTACTTGGAGCCCATTTTCATCAGTGTGGGAGGAATATAAGGTCTAGGGGTATTTAGTAAGACATCACAGTTGCTGATGGGGACTAGGAATTGCTGGAGTTGCAGTGAAGTGCTTGAGTGTACCTCTAGTAATGTTGCATCTGAATTTTTGTTCATTTTCATGACAAAATCTTGCTTTGAGCAAGTGTATTAATTTCAGCTCTTAAGAGTATATCTGCTTCTGTGTTATCTTTACCTTTTATATGGCATATGTTTGTGGAGAATTGCAAGTCTAAATGCTTAATTTCTCAAGATGTGTATTTGTCTGAGTTAGTATTTATAGCCATCATCAATGGCTAAAAAAGGTGAAATCTCTTCCCTCAAACAGATATTGGAAATTTTTGATAGCTAAATAGATAACCAGTAGTTCTCTGGAGAAGTTACTGTATCTGGTTTGAGCTGATGTGTTTAGCTGAGAAGAAGTTGATTACTTTATTCTGAGGATTTAGTTCTTCCTCCATGACGGTGCCTATCCTTATGTCAGATGCACCTGTAGTCAAAAATATTTTTGTCTGTAAATTATTGTCAATAAATGACAACTTTGTGAAGTTGGTAAGTGGAGGTTTTGCATGTTTAGGGTTATTTGAGGAAGTATTATGTTCTTTTTTATTTGTGTTAATATTTCTAATAGCTTTTCTAATTTGTTCATCCAAATTATAGTAATTAATTAGTAAGTACCTGACTCCTCATGCTATCCTCTACCTTTGCAAGAGCCAGATCAGGTTTAAAATGAAGTACTGCTGTCATATTTGGGTGGGTGTTGCTCAGTCCTTATTTTCAAGCCTCAATAGAGTCCAAAAGAGTGTCTATGACAAATCATTTTCCACCCTGTAACCCCTCTCTCCTATGGCTATATCGTGTTGAATACACCGGTTCCCATCCGATCACCGAAGTTAAGCAACATCGAGCCTGGTCAGTACTTAAATGGATGACCATTTGGGAATACCAGGTGCTGTAAACGTAAGGACCAAGAATGGTTCGCTGGTCCTCCAGGTTTGGGTGCAGGGCTAACAACACTGCCTCATAAAGAACAATTTGTTACAGAAACAGCAACAAAAAGTTGCTGCCCTATGCACCATTGGGTGTGATGGATAAATGATGATGATGATGAACCCCTCTCTCACAGACAAGATGTAGTAAGCCTTTCATTGCTCTATCACTACTTCCATGGAAAGTGCTCAGATGAACTACATTCCTTAGTTCCACCTATTCTAACCTTCATGGTTAGGACCCACCATGCCACATTTCTTCCATATTCTATTGATAAGAAGTACCACTCAAGTCCGAAGAGGATGTTTTCCTGACCACTACAATCTTATTCAAATGTAGGGTTAATCTTTATCTTCTCCACCTATCCATATAAACTGTGCCTCTTACTTTGTGGCACCCTACCTTAAGTGGCTCCCAGGCCTTGTACAAGGTGAACCTCATTGTAAAAAGAATGAAACTTCTAAGGAGTCTATTACACCATCAGCAGATATATAATATTAGTGCTATTCTGTTGCCATTTTGTGAAGGGGTTCTGGTCAATGCAGTATTTTTCCCTGGGGATTTCTTGATACAATAAGGAATTGTACAGAACAGTCACATACTAATCATTATTAGATCCATCAATGTTAGAGAAACATTTTTTATTACATTGAATACAAATTACTTTAATTTTTTTAAGGCTGTTTATTGATATATCAAGAAATAAATAATTATGCATATCAGCAAGTTTAGTTGCAATTCTCTTTATCTGTGTGTGTGTGTGTGTGCATGTGTATGTTGAATGGGTGTATATATAAATAAGTGTGCATGTGTGTTTTTAGAATGAGTCACTGTGTGTAATTTTGATACTATGCTGTTTTTCTATATTTAAATGGTATCCTTATCATTTTTGTTTTGATTATACCTCTTGAATTTTCTAGCATTTTTTAAGATTAACTGAATTTTTTCTTTATTGTTTTCATTATTCTGCAACATAATCAAACATGTATCCTCATCATTGTCGCATTTATTAAAACATTTTTCAGAACTCTTCTTTGGCCTTCCAAAGAACAACAATTAGTTGTCTTTGAGTGTCACCCAGGATTTCCACATGTGACTAGCCAGTTTGGTACAATTTTCAAGTTTTTCCAGTTTAAATGTAGATTTATGATTATTTCATCTGTTTTTAAAAATGCCTTTAGTAGACCCCAAATGTGTTTTTCTTTGTCCATCTATGTCACGTACCCCTGCTTTGTAAATAACCCCTTCTGTTTTACAAAGTTCATTAAGTGGGCATTTCTTTTTGTCCCTACAGTTACATATCTTATTAATGATGTTATTTTATATGTTGTGATATTTTGTTATTTTATATAATATTCTAAATTACTAGTGCAGCTATAACTTAATTTGATTGAATTCCTATCGAAAATTTTGTTTAATTATGAGTTTTTTTTGGAAAGTGTTTATTGATTAATTCATAAAATATTTGCTCTATTTTGGATTTTACTTCTAAATTAAAATTGTGGGTTGAACCAAATAATGTTTTAATATCTATTATTATTTTTTATTTGTTTGTTTGTTTGTTTTGCTGAGGTTTGTATTCAAAATTGTTCTTATGGCCAGATTTCTTTCAAGTATTTTTATAAACTTTTTCCTTTCATCAAAGATTGATTTGTTTGACAAAGATTTTGATAGCATGTGTTCAAATAGAATGGTTGTGTTTGATTATACTGGTTTGATGGTTAGATATAGTGTTTATGTACTTTAAAGTTGTGTTTGTTTTGCTGAAAAATTGTACCAAACTGGCTAACCACATGTGGAAATAAAAATTGAAAAATGGAAAAAACCCTGATATAACTTGAAGTATAGTGAAAATAGCCAAACCATACAACAGTGGCAATGTATGTAGGTTGTGCCAGGAGGCAAGTTAGCTATTATGTTGCTCCCAGAACAAAAAAATTACTAAATGAAACATCAGAAATTATGTCTAGATGTTATTATATCTATGAATAAATGCTAGGATCACACATGAATGAAAGTGTTGTAAAATCCTTGAATAACTCCTCCTTAATTTTGAAAAGTTTCAGTTGTTTGAAAATTCCAGTCATGCATTCATAAAAATCCCTGTTTGTGCATTTAAAAAAACAGAAAAATCAGTTATTATAAATTGGCTTAAGATACCAAAAGGTTGAAACTTAAGTTTCAGAAATAACTCATTTTCCATTGAAAAAAAAAAAAAATATATATATATGTATATCTTATATATATATATATGGCTACCTCTACAATTATCATGAGTTATTATATATATATTGTGTGTGTGTCTTTCTGTTTGTGTGTGGGGGTGTAATGTTGAGTTATGATAATGTTTGGTGCCAAGATTGTTATTTTTTAAGTAGTTTTACTGATGATAAGTATTTTGGCAAGCAAATTGTAATGAGCTTGGTATCAGGTTAGAGAAAGATTGTTGCTACTTTTAGTGCAAAGAATTTATCACTTTAACTGAGCAGGTTCATGCTGTCTTCAAAGTTTTGTGGGTACATCATAGCAATATCCTCACAACACCTCTGTGTGTGTGTGTGTGTGTGTGTGTGTGTGTGTGTGTGTGTGTGTGTGTTAGTATCTGTATATGTTTTTTAAAGAGTGTATGCAAAACAGAATATTATTTGCATTATATATTACATTATAAACTGGAAGTGAATGCACAAGTAAATATAAGTTTATGAAGATGTATGCAAAGTTGTGAGACTGCAAAACCCTTCAGTAAATGTGTGTATATATGGTAGTGTAGCAATGGCTGGGTGTATATTCACACACATCTACCACAAATGCAGTAGCATCAATAAAAATAGTGAGCCACTGTTGTTTGAAGCCAGTTCTACTAATGCCTGCCATTATCAATGAAATAAGCACAAACAAATGCTCAATCAAGATGGACATCTACATACATCCTACCAGTTTCAAAATATATCATCTCAGTTTATAGCTTTTTTGTGTACCATTATGAAGACTTACTTCAGAAATTATTCATCTGACTAAAATAAATATCTTCATCATAACATAAGAACATTAATATTTCATCTTAGTTGTTTTGATCATTACATTTGAACAGATTTAGACTTTCGTCTTCCTGTATTGCCTGATATTCTGAGTGAAAGCATCTTATAAATTATTAATAATAGTATCCTCATCATAGTTGTTTTGATCATTACATTTGAACAGATTTAGACTTTCGTCTTCCTGTATTGCCTGATATTCTGAGTGAAAGCATCTTATAAATTATTAATAATAGTATCCTCATCATAGTTGTTTTGATCATTACATTTGAACAAATTTTCTATTTGATCTTCCAGTATTGCCTGATATTCTTAGGAAAAGCACTCTATGAATTAATAATAGTATCCTCATCTTAGTTGTTTTGATAATTATATTTAGAACAGATTTAATATTTGAACACAATTATATTCCTAGTGAAAGTATTCTATAAATTATTAAAAATTGTATCCTCATTTTAACTGTTTTGATCATTACATTTGAACAGAGGTACTCTTTGGTCTTCCTGTATTGCCTGATATTCTGAGGGAAAGCATTCTATGAATTATTGATAATAGTATCCTCATCTTTAACAGTACATTTTAATTATCCACTAGCCTAGATGTTTTCAGAAATCTGGAAAATATCTATTTTCTGGCAGGCTTTAGACCTGCATACTCTCATATACCTGTATAATCTCATATATATATTGGAGTATACAAATTTGAACCCTGCTGGAAAAAGATATTTTCTAAACAAGATTTCTCAAAGTATCTTGGCTGATGGGTAATTAAAATGTACTGCTTTATAATAGAAAAACAGACTACCTACCATGGGTGCATATAATGAAAGAGAGGAAATTTTAAGGTTTTATATATGTGCGATGTATACACACACGAGTCACTGAGAGAACTCAATTCATTACTGTAGAGTAACGCATAAATACAATGGTTCATGTTACAAATTTTTAACTTCATCATTCAACCTAATTCTCATTTTTGATTGAACAATATTGACACACCTACATGCATATTCTCCATTTACCACTCCTTAATTTTCTAAATAACCATGAATTCATCTTATATTTTCTAAATAAATCATTTTCACCCTTTTATTTTTAAAGGAGAAAAGTATTGTTCTGAAACATGAAAATTTTTGTGTTAGGATTAATGCTTTTATAAACCATTGTAATAACAAATCTTTTCTTTCATTTTTTTATAATATATATATATATATATGTGTGTGTGTGAATATATATATATATATATATATATATATATATATATATATATTGATTGTTTAATATTTAGTTTTTGGTTCTAATAGGGTTAGACCAGTACACATTTGTATGAAAAAATGTTTGATACAATTATATTGTAGAACTTTTGAATATTTTCCATTTTTAAACGAGTTATTTTGCTACCCAGGTTTTTACCATGAGTGGTGTCTTCAGGCAATTTTTAATAAAAATTTATTAAAAATCGCCTGAAGGCACTACTCATGGTAGAAACTTGGGTAGCAAAATAACTCATTTAAAAATGAAAAAAAATATATATATATACATAATTTTTTATATACTTTGGACAGTAGCTTCCAAAGAGAGTCATTTTGGCAAGTCAGTTTATTTATTTATTTTAGCCAGTCTCTTTCACACAAAACAGCCAGCAAAGCTGTTGTGCATTTTAGTCACTTTGTTTTCCAATTTTACTTACTTCTGTCTTTCATTTCATAACAGATGCATAGGACTGGCAGATAAGGAAGAAGGTAAGCTTCAATGTGTTTCTGTGCGTCCTTCAAGCATTGAGGAGAGAAGAGCTGTCCAAGTGCTGGCTCCAATTCTTGGTCATCATCTGCAAACAATGGAACAAACATCTATGTAAGATATTTATCCTATTTTGTTCTTCAATTTCTTTGTTTGGTTTTTGAATTGATCCAATATCATGAAATTCTGTATTGGCTTTTAATAATGAAGACAGAAAATGTTTGAAAACAAATAAACTATGTTGATATATTCAAGAAGTGTTTTTGTTTTATTTGTAAGCTTTCTTATACTCCACCTTTAAACATGGTGCCTATCAGTGCTTGTCTTGTATACTATTCACAAGTTTAGTTTTCACTTACTGTTGTGATAACCTTAGTTAAACTTCAGAATATATTTTTAACATTGTTCAAACTGCTGAATCTTGATTGTCAGATTCACATTTTGTACACTTCAACCTTATTTCGAACTATACCCTTTATTTTAATCACTATGTAGAAGATCAAAATGTCAATTACAGGTTGGGAAATACTAAAATCAAGCAAGTACAAAAATTTAAGTACTTGGGAAGTGTTCTAATGGAAGATGGAAAGTGCGACACTGAGATTCAAAGGCAAATTTGAATGGCCAAGGACACATTCCAGAAGCTGAGTAGTGTATTAAGAGACAAGAAAATTTTGCTAGAAACAAAAAAGACAGTTCTGGATTGTTACATGAAGTTTGTCCTTCAATATGACAGTGAATGCTGGACAATATCATCAAAGATAAAAGAAAGACTTGAAGCAATTGAAATGTGCTTCTACAGAAGAATGCTGTGAATATCACAGATCAAGCATGTGAGCAATGATGAGGTTTTAGAAAGGATGGAGACAAAAAGGAAATTAATACTGAGCATCAGAAAGAGACAGCTGAAGTTCCTAGGACCTGTGATGAGGCAGGAAGTCTTAGAGAATCTGATACCCACATATCAGATACAGTGAATGATAGACAGGGAAAAGCAGCGAATGACATATTTGAAGGAGCCGAGCAGGTGGATGGCAAAGCAGGGTTTGGGTGGGGTAACAGGAGAAAGCCTGCTAAGAGCTTCCAGGGGTAAGGAGACGTGGAAGACCATGATTGTCTACGTCCTAAAGGAACATGACACATAGAAGAAGAAGAAGAAGAAGAAGAAGAAGAAGAAGAAGAAGAAGAAGAAGAAGAAGAAGAAGAAGGGTAGATTGTTATTACATAAGTCATACCACTTCTTCAAAGACCCATTGCCTAGTGGATAAAAGGATTTGATCCAGTGACTTGACACAAAGAATTGTGAGTTCAATATTTGGCAACAGTAGTGGCATCAACTTTGGGAGTTGAGTTAAATGGTGATAACTGAAACACCTGAAAGTGACATGACTCATAGAATAAAAACAATCTATCCCAGTGATTGAAACAAAGAATTCAGTTGATAATTCCAGTCACTTGAAAATGGTCAGAGCATACAACAGACAAAATATTGGGAACATGACAATGAAGATAACAACAACACTCCAGACAATGTGAATAATGTAAATACTTCATCTCAGAAATATAGACAAATATTCAAAATATATATATGATATTTCTTGCCACTGGCCATAGAACAATTGTTAGTGAGTTTATTGTGCAAGCCATTCCTAGCGAGTTTGAAGTGTCTCAATATATTGACCCTATGTCAAACAAAGTAAAGCAAAATAAATATATTCAGAAGGCCAAAGGTTTGTATATAAGGAAGTGATGGTTACTAGAATGACTGCATCCAGCCTTTGAGATTTCACTCATCTGATTGACTCAGATGATTAAAAACTTAATTATGCAATTAAAGTTTTTGCTTTACTCACCCGCGATTGATTAAAAATCTCACAATGAAATGTATCTGTTTAAATATAGAAAAAACCAATCCAACTTTTACAACCCAAAAGTAGGCCATTGAAGGTTCACAAGTTACGTAGAATGACCTACAATGACATTATTGAACTCTTTGGTCTCGCTTTTATCATCCCAGTCAGTGTAAACAGTCGTTTAATTAATGCTTCCAAAGAGAAGTCAAAATGTCTCGGTTGCCCAGATTGCTTACAAAAAGTAAAAATGAACATTTGAAAGAAAGAAAAAAAAAGATACACATAACAAAAAATTATACAAGTAATTTTTTATAGAAAATCATTGAGAAAATCAGATTTTGAATTTTTATCGTCTATGAGATGGAGGTTGTAGTTAAATAGAAGAAAGAAACTACGAATTTAGGTACCTCCACTCAATTGCCAAAACAAAAAGCATATCATGATGTTAAAAGGTCTCAAACTTAATACAAAGTTTTATCATCAAAATTTTTATGCTATTATTAAAAGGAAAAATCAAATTTTGTTGTTATTTTTTTTAATTTTTAAAATCCTTTCTAACACATTCAAAATTTTAATTAAAATTTCATTTTGTATTTTCCATCAGCAATTTACTCTATGTTTATGTAAGGCATCTATTAAGAAAATGGAGTCGGTTGAGTAAAATGATTTTAGGGTGAATAACTTTTCCCTCGCTCTCGACCGCAGATCGAGTGATTTCTTTTTAAAATCTCAAAGGCTGACTGCATCACACCATGAAAGTTTTCTTTTTAAGTTGTTACTAGCAGGAAATGAAAGAAGAAAATCTCAAAGACTTCAAAGATGGACTGTTTACAGAGTGAAATGCAAACCAAAGTCAAACAAACATTAAAGAAAAAAAATTAGATTTCAAACATCATTTCTAAATCAAGGAAAGAGAAGATTAATTAATACACTTGCCTGTTCAAAGAAAGTAAACTTTACAAGACTACATAAAAATCTGCTGTTTCAGAAAAAAAATGGACGTAAAAGAAGGTATGCCATTCTTTACTAACACTCATGGGCAAATTGCAACCTGCAAGCCACATGCTGTCCTGTTTGGATTTTTGAATAACACACCTAATTTCATGAGAAAAATAACATTTCTTAAACTTTGGTTTGTTTTGTTTCATTCCCAATTGTTCACTCGCACACACTCATGCACAACCACATACAAACAATGATTAAGGAAAATATTCTTGAATTTTTCAACTTTTGTCAAAGGTGACATTTTCATTTTAAACCATGGCAATTTTTACTAAGGAAGACCAGACATCTGTTGCTTTAGAAACAGGAAACATTCATTTTTTTCTCTGGAGAAATCATTTATTATTCAAAATTTCTTTTATAGAGAATAAATTAGAAATATAAACCATGGCAATTTTTACTAAGGAAGATCAGACATCTGTTGCTTTAGAAACAGGAAACATTCATATTTTTCTCTGGAGAAATCATTTATTATTCAAAATTTCTTTTATAGAGAATAAATTAGAAATTAATCCCATTGTTAACTGCACTGATATGATAACAAGACTTCAATTTGTAATTATGGAAAAATCTTTTCTTTAAAAAAAAATCAACTTTTCCTCATTTCTTAGGCAGATGCTGTAGTAAAAATGGCTGAGGTATCTTCAATGAAAAATTATCTTAAATCATTTTAATAGTGAAGGCTGCCTTATGATGAGCTGTATTTCATGTGGCCCACTGGTCAGAAAAGGGTTGCTTTTGCCTGTTGTAGAATATGAACATTGCACATTTTTTTAGTTAAAATTTAATCCTGTATGAGACTGAGTAATTATAAACTGCTTTTGAAGAAAGAGCAAAAATTAATTTTATGTAAGCCATTCAGTCAGTTAAGTGCCATACATGATACACGCTTAGGCAATCATGTCTCAAAAGAGACATGACTCACTGGGCAGAAAATTATCCCACAGTAGGCTGCTATTACTTTCTGCGGTAGACTGGTTGCCAACCAACGCTATAGAACCGAATCTGTCCTGTTATTTAACGCATAAATGGAGGGAAGAAATGGATTAATACCTTTCTCAAGGGTATTTGTGCATAAGTGAATGCAAGAAATTCAACTGGAATTTGAACTCGGCTCCCCGATTTCTCATTCCATGCTGATATCCATTGCACCACAACGTACATCCTATATAAGCCATTATTAGAGTCAAAATAGTGAAAAAAAAAATGTGACGCTTTTACAACTTTTTCCTTACAAGCATAAAATGATATTATAGATCTTGTTTTCAGATTGTGAATTTAGATCAGTGCAAAAGCATTAGAAGAAAAAAGTAAGCGTTTTTGTTAAGGTAAAAACAGATGATCTTCAGATTAATAGAAATCACTAATAAAAGCAACCGAAAGCATAAAACTTGTCGACATTAGAAACTTCCAAATGGAATTGCAAATGTGTAAATAACACAGTTTTGTAAAAATATTCACATTACTTTTGCCTTCTTGGGTGAACTGAGTTTAGATTTTTTATCTCCTTGTTTGTCTTGTACTTTTGCAAGACTTTTAAGAGCCTAGCCATTGTGTGTTCAGTTAATGTACTATTAACTTTTCCCTGTCAGTTTGTTCAAGATAATGTTTAACACAACGAAGACTTGTTACTTTTCAATTGATTTCTTTACCTTCTAAAAACGATACGAAAAAATAAGTTCAAATTTGTTTGTTACTGTTTGGCTTTGTTTCTTTGTGATAGAATTAATCATTTCGATCTATTGATTACTTTATAGACGCTCTGGGAAAATAGTTACCGATAACAGAATCTAGTTGATTTATTTTGACTGTCATTTTGTTTTCATGTCATGGTCTGAAGGTTGAAGTAATAATAGGCATTTCATACTGATCATGTAATTAAGTGTTTGTGAAATTGCTTCTAGCATTTTTTTTTTTTAGTTTGATACAAATGTTGTCCTTTGACCTCCACGCATCGGAGGAAGTAAATTGTGGATTTAATCTGGACAAGGATATAATCGATTGCAATGAGAAGCTAATCTGTACCAGAAAAGGAAAGAGCGCTTATTGGATCATTATCTCTTCAATTAATCCCCTTTTAACATTGTTACTACTGATTTCTGACCATAATCACTTGCTGTATATCTCATCAGTGTTAATAAGATCATTCAGCTTTGGTGATTGATTCTTTTTCATTTGGTTGAGCCTCAAAAAATATCATTTTAGGAAAACAGAAGATAAAAATCAATATCTTTTCAACTGAAACACATTTCATGGCTTCTCTAAAGCGATCATCGTGTAAACAATTCCAAACCCCACAAAGAGATTTTCTATATGCATGCATGCACACACACATGCACATAATTACATGAATGCACCTGCATTCACTCACATGTGTACACATATATATGCACACACTGTTGTATCCTGAACAATTTAACTGTTGTATCCTGTACAATTTAACAAAGTGTAAATCCGAGAGGAAAGATTACCAACCCAGATGTAAAAGAATAAAAGATTTATTCAGCACGAAAATTATTACAGATGAGAATAGTACTACCAGGTTCTAATCCATACGCAAGACGGTATTTAGCACCTTCTCAGCAAGATGGATGAGGCACAAGGTCAATTAATTAACCTCAGCCAAAAATATCCCAAATACCCAGCTTTAGGCTGGATCAGGCTCTTGTTTTTTCACCCCACGTGAGACTCTATCCCTCAGCAGTGTCTCATTTAGGTCCCTCTCTACTCAGAAGCAGAGTTTAACAAGAGAGAGCTTAATGAGAGAGAGCCTGATCAAGAATGATTGTGACTCAATCCCTAAGCAAGACTCACTAGTGAAAATGCTCTTGCTCATTTAATCCACCATAGAGGGTGCTGGGATATTCTATTATAACACACACACACACACACACACACACACAAACATACAAATTTTTCAAAAATATATAGTTTCTTATATTCTTGATATTAAGATAAACCTATTATAACAAAGGACAGACAAGAGTAAAAAAAAATACAAAAAAATGAATCAATGTTTCAACATTTGTTGTTTTGATGTAAAAACTTTATTTAATTTTTAATATGAAAATAATTACAATTATACAAGATTACACTTTCCAATATGAAAATAATTATAATTATACAAGATTAAAATTTTCAATATGAAAATGTTGAGTTGTGAGGTAATAAATACAAACAACAGAAAATTATATTAAATAAATGTATTATGGAAGAAAATGGTATTTACAAGTGAGGTTAGTAATCATACAGGAAACAAGGTATTAATTGTACGTCTCTTCGTACGATGTAGAGTCCGATTATAATCACTTCCGGTTGACTACCGGAAGTATCCGACTGACTTGTTAGCACAGTTCCAATCACTCTAGCACTGGTATATCGCTACTGTGACATTACCGCCAACAATACCAAGGTCTTGACTCTACCACTATTTGTAGTGCATGGAATAGTTCATTTATCATTAAAAGGGTGGAGAGCGCCCTAACAGAAAACAATAACAATTATGCAAGATTACAATTTTAAATATAAAAATAATTACAATTATACAAGATTATACTTTCCAATATGAAAATAATTGCAATTATGCAAGATTACAATTTTCAATATGAAAACAATAACAATTATACAAGATTACAATTTTTTTCAATATAAAAATTGAATTAAAAATATAATAAATAATTTAAATATAAAAATTAAATAATATCAATTACAATTGGACAATATTATAATTTTCAATATGGAAATAATTACTAATAATAATATCATGGTAAAGAGAATGTTACTCTAATAACTTTTTCCAGAGAATGTTAGTATTTTTCTTTTAAGAAAAAGGAAATATATTACATCTACATCCATATCCACAAAGAAAAAAACATTGATAATTTTCCCTTAGAAACTAAACAGATCTGTCTAGGACTTAATAAAAGGTTCTTAGATACCTAGAAAAAAAAAAAAGAAAGGAAGACTAACTCTAACCCTCTCCCACCAACTCCAAGGTAGTAGAATGTTGATCTTGACCAGAAGAGAAACTCTTTTGAAATCTCAACTGTATGGCATCTCTTTCCATATCCCAGAATTATTTATTTATAGTCAACATCCTTCAAATGTGCAAATCTATTCACTTTTCAATGTAATGTCTTTTTTATATGCACTGTGGAAAGTGGATATCAACTCAGAACAGCAAATTGGGGTGCCAAGTTCAAATTCCAGGGAAATTCCTTGCATTTACTTAAGCACAAATACCCTTAGGAAAGATATTAATCCATGTCTTCCCTTCAGTTATGGTTTAAATAATAGGACAGATTGGGTTCTATAGCCTTGGCTGGCAACCAGTCTACCACAGAAAGGAATGGCAACAACACTGCGGGATAATCTTCTGCCCAGTTAGTCATGTTTCTTTTGAGACATGATCAGCCAAAATGTGTATCACGTATAGCAGTTAACTGACTGAATATTTTTTAAATTCTTTCCAATGTTTTCCTACATTTGCTTGAATGTGCATATATATATATATATATATATATATATATATATATATATATAGTGTATTTTCTAAACATATACTGTTAAATATAAGAGACAATGAATGTCTATTATGTTTAATCATGAGCCATTCTAAACATTGTATTTTGGCTTTATTTTCAAGTGATAATAAAGACAAAAATTGTCCAATATTTGGATATTTTTTGTCTTTATTTTCACTTGAAATTAAAGCCAAATATGTTGTTTAGAACAGCTCATGATTAAGCATAATAGACATTCATTGCCTTTTATATTTAACAATATATATATATATATATTACTCATCCACATACAAGCCTGTTTAGCTGTATCACAGCTCATCAGTGTGGCTAGACACATCCACTTGCTTCTGGCCGGGATCGAAACTTGACCAATTTGGTATCAGTCGGAGTCGCTACTCCCTAAGCCATAGGCGCATGGAATCAGAGAAGGGAAATTTTAACATGTTGTATATAAACAGTGTATACACATGCCAGTCACTGAAAGAACTCAATTCATTTCTGAAGAGTCATGCATAGAGCAGAAGTTGAAACTGTTTTTAAAATTTTCTTCTCCAGAGAGCGCAATCATAATGAGAGCATATATATAAATATTTCATATGTAAATTCAATATTTTTCATTTCTACAGGTTCTTAGAACCCACTTTATTCAACCTCAGCCAGATGTAAACTGAAGAAATATGTGATACTTTAAAGTTTAAGTTTATTTTTACCAGTTACCCTGGACCCCTCGGGCAAGTGGGCATCCCTCTACTCTTATGTTTAGAATGCTACTATTCTCTCCTTCTTTGCCTCTTTTTTTCCTAACCAACCTTCCTTGCCACCTCCTTGTCTTAACTAACCTTTATTTCTAGTCACACTATAATTTCTTCATTCTATATCCAGCTATCGTTCAATAAACCTTTAGAAAAGATGCATCTTAGACCACTCAACCACGAATGGTTTCACAGTCCAAACAATGCCAAATCAAGCCTTATATACACAATTTTTGATTTCTCTTAAATAACCATCTCTGCTCTTAAATGTATCATAATGTAAACAAATGTAAACAGACAATGTTAAAAAGAGATTAACGTAAGATGCATCAGATCAGTTGATGGCTTCCCCTATGTTGTCAGGTGTCACAGGTTTGAATCCTGCTGAATGACACACATTTTTCTGAGAAAATTTCTCATAAGTATTCAGTAGAGATATTCATATAAATATATTGTTTAACTAAAAAGAGAATATCTACTTAAATACATATACCAATTAAAAATTATGTTCAAATAAATAAATTAAATATGTCAGTTGTTGTTAATTCCATTTTAGTAATCTTTGAAACTTTCCATAAAATATATATATAATGGCTGGCTACCTGAATTCGAGGATACTCATCGACCCAGGCAGCTAGCTAGTCACCATTGCAGATGCCCGCTCAGGTACACTTGTGTTTGTTCAACACTCACAAAACCCACCTGTAGTTTATACTACAACTATGCTGAGTGGACCTTAGTTACAGTTTCTGGGAGAGAATATATTATCTAGCATGAACAACAGTCTGAACAAAGCCAGGACGCTCAAACCCTCGGTCACAATGACTTGTGACTTTGAGCTAGCCCAAACATTGACAGCTTCTCAAAGAGAGCTATCTATCCAATTTCCCTCACAAGGTTTGGGTTGACCCGTAGTATAGTTTTCAGGCACTTTCCAAAGTTGCCGCATGCTGGGAACGCCTTCTCCAGACTAATAACATCATAAAGTCACCTTTATGGCAAATCAACCATAGTGAGATTCGAACCCAGGCTTCATGGTCAGAAGTGAACATTCTAACCACTCAGCCACACACCCATATATACAATGTATATATTTGTATATATATACATACAGATATACATGCATATATACATACATCCATACAAATAATGTCTATATTAATGTAATATTAATTGATTGGAGTCACAGCTTTCAACAATGTTTTTTTATGGAAACTGACAAGGAAATATGAAAACGCAGTTACAAAGAGTGAGTATTCAAATTTATACTAACTTAAAACTTAATAAATATTTCATTCTCTTTTTCAACCCTACTCCACCTCACTAATTCTGATAGATAAACCCTTTCCTCATTAACAACTGGATGGAGGACATAATTTTTTTAACACTCCAATGATTAAGTATCTTAAAAAAAAGGGAAAGGAAGACAACCATTTACCACCAACTCCGAGGTAGTAGAATGCTGATCTTGACCAGGAGAGAAACTTTTTTTTAATCTCAACTCTATGGCGTCTATTTCCATATCCCAGAATTATTTATTTATAGTCAACATCCTTCATAAGAACATGCTAGTCTTCAAATCTTAAAATTCATTCAGTTTTGAATGTAATGTTTTTTTTAGTTTGGTAATATATTTTGATTCTTTCCAATGTTTTACTTCCTTTGTTTGAATGTGCATATACATATATATATATATATATATATATCATTCATTCAGTAATGAATTAGAACACTCTCAGGTATTGGGCGTGTTTAATGATAATATACATGCTAAAAAGTCTGAATCCTTCTACCGAGCGCCCATAGCTCAGAGATAAAATCGCCGACTGATGCCAATTCAGTTGGGTTTCAATCCTGGGTAAAAAGCAATCGGATGTCTAACCGTACAGTGAAACAGATCTGTCTGTGGATGACTATATTGTTTAATTACTTAGTTTCTGGTCATAATAAGATTAGACCAGTGCATATTTATATTAAAAAATGTTCTATACAATTATATTGTAGAACTTTTGAATATTCTTCATTTGTAAACGAGTTATTACGCAACCTAGGTTTACTCTTTTTTTTGTTTTAAGAACGCTCATGTAACAGTGTTTTTTTTTAATGTTCACATGGCAGGGAATTTTTGAATGTGCAATTTTTAAAATTACAAGGAATTATGACGTTTTCATCCATGGTTGTATGAACCTAAGATGTATTTTTTAATATGGTTACACTTAGTTATAATTTCCATTCTTTCATTCAATAGTTCATTTTTGTTTGGAAATATATATATATATAAAATAAAATAAGTTTTCAATCTTCAAAATTGTAGTTGTATGATCATTTCAACATGAAATCCCTCAGAGAGATTTCACATATCATCAGCAACATACACTTTTTCAAAAATGAAAAAAATAAAAAGAATTTTTAATATTAAAATTTTAATATTAATTAGGATCAGTTTTTTTCCCTACTTTTTCGTTTGGGTTAAAGTTATTAAAAAAAAAAAATATATATATATATATATATATATATGATTGACATCCAGCAACTGTTCTCATTAAGCAAAAATAACTCTTGGGACATGGAATGTTAAAATGTGAAACAAATGTGGCCAGTTAAAAAATGTAAAAAAGGAGGTGAGTAGGTTAAATGGCAATATCTTAGGTATATGTGAAACAAGGTGGCCAAACAATGAAGATTTTGTCAGTGACAACCACAGGATTATTATATGCAGTTGAAGTGAAAAATGGAAAAAGAGTTGAACTGATACTGGATCAAGACATGAAGAAAGGCTGGAATACTGTCAGTTATCTGAAAGAATTCTTGTAGTTAAACTGAAAGGAAAGTCTTTCAACATATTTATTGAACTCCCAACTATTTGGGTCAAGTCACTGGATCTAACCAACACCTTTATCCATGTGTTTCTACCTGAGTTTAATACCAGGCTACAGCAGTGGTGAACAAATAACTTTCAAAAATTAAGTTCAAGGGAGATAAGCACATGGTTACTGGAAGTGGCATCTCACATGGAATGAGAATGATATATCCCACTGATTGTAATAAAGGGTTCACTTTAAAATTCCTTGCACCTGACATTGGCTGGAGTGTACAACAGCCAAAATGTCATAAACATGGCAATAAAGATAAGGACAACAGTTCAAACAATGTAAAAAAATGTTTCATCTTCTGAAGGACTTTATCTAGGCAATCTACTATACCTTCTTGTGAGGTTTCCTACTGTGTTGAAGTAGAGCAACTACATCAAATCAACAGTTGTATATACTGCAAGGAAAGTTAGGTTACTCTCATGCCAGACAATTTTTCTTGTCAGAATCCATTTTGTACATTTACAAATCTCCATTCATTCGTGCATTGAATACAGTTGCTATATCTGGTCTGGTGCTCTGCTGTATATCTAGAAATTCTTGACAAAATTGAAAGAAGAATCTGTAATGTAATCACTCCTGACATGGCATATCAACTTCAATCACTTTTTTGCCAAAATAACATGGTTTCCTTCTGTCTTTTCTACAAATATTTTCATGGCAACTGCTCTAATGAGCTTTGTTTTCCTGGCATTACAACTACATGAATTTATGCATACTACTAGACTGGCATTTAGGTCCCACCATTTTGCTGTTTAGATAGCTAAACACAACTGTCACTTCTACTTTAACAGTTTTTTTCTCGCAATTCCAACCTGATAACTACAATCTTAAAAAATTAATTGCAACATCTTATTGACTTTTTGATTCCTATTAATTTTTTATTCTTTCCTCAATTCTCTCTGTTCTCAGTTTTCTCTTTTCACTTTCACATTCACTCTCCTGATTTCTCGTAAGATTCTTTCCTTGCTTGGGGTGAAATAATTAAAAATAACCAAATTTCAAATTATGATTTCTAAGACTTTTAGATTCTTTCTCCTTGAGAGATTGGTGTTACACAATCATTGTATTTTTTATTTAGTCCATGCTAGACCAATATAGATGAATAGCCTGAGGTAGTGAGATAGGTAGATAAACAAAAGCAGGCTGAAATGGTTCTGAAAAGTTATCAGTTTGTTCAGAAAGCACTTCCAAAAAAATTTAACCTTTAGTAATTTTGATCAAATTTTGAAAATTGTATTAGGTAAAGAATGTATGTATGGTCATCAGCAAAAAGAGGACCCCAAAATACCAACTATAGAGAAAGTATAAACAAAACAAGTAAAAGTAAATAAATTTAAATACCTAGGAAGCATTCTGACAGAGGATGGAATGTACAATGATGAGATCCAAAAACGCATTTCAAAGACTACTGAGAGACAAGAAAATTTAATTGGAAACAAAGAAAAAAGTGCTGGATTGTTATATGATATCTGTCCTTCTGTATGGAAGTGAATGTTGGACGATCTCCTCATGGATGAAGGAGAGGCTTGAGGAAGTAGAAATATGCTTTTACAGAATGATGTTGAGGATACCATGGATGAAGCATGTGAGCACTGATGAGGTGTTGGAGAGGATGCAAACAAGAAGAAAACATCAGGAAGAGACAGATGAGATTCCTGGGACATGTAATGAGGAAGGAGGGCCTGGAGAATTTGATACTCACAGGATGAATAGAAGAAAAAAGATAGAGGGGAAAGCAGCAAGAGATATACTTGATAGACCTGAGCAAATGGATGACAGAGATGGGCTTGGAAGAGGTCCCAAGAGGAAAAATATTGAGTGCGACAAGAGACAGAGCCAAGTAGAAGTCCATGATTGCCTACATTCTGCAGGGACATGGCACATGAAGAAGTAAATACGGTAAAGAATTATCAGCACCAATCGTAAATAGATAGACATGTAAAAAACCATGATGAATACAAGAAAACACTTGAAAAAATATTTGGTCCTTACGTATTATCGGGAGGATCTTTAAAAAAACGACTCAAAAATTAAAGTAAATTATTTATTGAAACGGTTAAAACAATAAAATAACATTACATTTGTAATTCCGGAGGCCAGAACGTCGCAATTGCTTCCAAAAGTGACTCAAAGACATCAGTACAGGCAACATGCTTCCGCCACATGAATTCGGCCAAATACGACTCCAAATGGTGACGTGCAGTGCCACAGTGCTTCTTGTTTCGCCACTTTGTCGATCCCCATAGGCGTTCCACTGTCTGCGTATGAGCCCCGGTGTTCGAATCCACAAAGTTGTACTTGTGGTTGACGTTGAGGTGATGAAAGCCTGATTTTTCCAGTTCCTTGGTGTTATAAGCGGGGAAAAAAAAGAAAAAGTAAAAATCAAAGGTCCTCCCGATAATACGTAAGGACCAAATATTTTCTCCTCCCACTCATTTTCATGAAATCTTCTTTTTCTTCATTTTCTTCTTTTTCTTCATTTTCTTCTTTTTCTTCATTTTCTTTTTCTTCTACTTCGTTTTCATGTGCTATATCCCATCAGGATGTAAACAATTATGGATGTCTCTTCTCTTTTCTCCCAATCCAGAAAAACCTGATCTTATATAAGCTCTGGTTCCCCAAATTCCATCATTTTTTATTCCAGGCACATTGTTTATTATTTTTTAATTATTATTTTTACTTTTGTCCACTGCCTTTCCTTGGTTTATATTCTCTGACCTGAATATGGCTGCTTATCAAAACACAACCACATTCCTTCAATGCAAAGCTGGTCTTGCATTTTAAATTTTTTTAATTCTCCGAAAATAATATTTATTCTAATGCAAATAAACTTTTGTTTTTATATTTCCTGACTGTTGAAAACAGCAATTTCATTTGTCATTTGGTGTTTGCATTCTTGACTTTTGAAAACAATATTCATTCAAGGTAAACACACTTTTCACCTGTCGGCCTGCATTCCTACATCAAACAATATTTGTTTAATGTAAATATGCTTATTATAGAAAAATATATCTATGGTCTGAGAATATATAACAGAGCATACACAGGGATTTCAATGACACTTTTGAATAGAACAAGTTTTTTGTCACAAGCACTATTTTTTCATAGAATGATCACTGTCAGTGATACATTATAGATATGTACTTAATTTTAATGATTGACACCTGGGATATGGTTTATCAGACAAACTGAAGTTGTTAATGTTGAAATGCATTGTCCATATCTTAGCTTTGCCCACATTCATTGTTTGGTTTCTATAAATGTCCAACAAGCATCAATGAATGCCAAAAGGTATCATTTTTCTAACATGTAGGCATTCAATCCAGCTACTTCCTTATCAGACATCCTTTTGCTAAAATAATGTCTGTAACAAGACAATCTTTACTGCCATATCATAATCTGTTTCTGATATCATGAGCCAGCATAATAAAAGAAAAGGTATTACTTTCAGAGCAACCCTCAGTGATAGACAAAGTTGGACAGACTGAGATAGATAGATAGATAGATAGATAGATAGATAGATAGATATGAATATAGTGAAAGATAGATATAAAAAGATAGATAGATAGATAGATAGATAGATAGATAGATAGATAGATAGATAATGAAATGTCTGGGATACATAGATAGATAGATATGAACAGAAAAAGATAGAAAGATAGGTATAGAGAGATAGATAATTAAAAGACTGGTATAGATAGATAAATAGATATGAACAGAATGAGATAGATATATAGATAGACAGACAGAGGGTAGCTCTATCCTAGGTCCTACGCTCTTTCTAATCTACATCAATGATCTCCCCGATGCCATAACATCCCAAGTAGGTATGTATGCCGATGACACCACAGTTTACTCTTGCCTTGATCAAAAACCTGGTGTTGGTGACAAGGCGAACCTCACTGCTGAGCTTGAAAAGGACCTCCAATCTGTGGTAGATTGAGGTAAGAAATGGCTCGTAAAATTCAATTCTTCCAAAACGAAGCTGCTGTCAATTAACCACCACAGACAACCACACCTCCCCCCACCCATTAGCATGGAACAGGCTTGCCTCCTAGAGAGTAAAACACTATGCCTGCTTGGCCTGACACTCTCAGTGGACCTCAAGCGTAATGACTATGTTGAATCCATTGCTAAATCCACTGCTATGAAAGTCGGCTCTCTGTGCAGGGTCCAGAAATTCTTTCCATCTGAATCAATCCTGCACATATATAAATCTACTGTCTGTCCATGTATTGAATACTGCTGCCACATCTGGTTGGGTGCCCCTGCTATTCTCCTTGGGCTTCTTGACAAAATACAGCAGAGAATCTGTAATGTGATCGATACTGACTTAGCTGACCGCCTGCAGTCACTTTCTCACCGGCGTGACGTGGCATCCCTGTGCCTCTTCTGTAAGTACTTTCATGGCTTCTGCTCAGATGAACTTAAATCACTGGCGCCCCCTAGGTGTGAATTTGTACGAGATACTAGATTGGCAACTAGGTTCCACCCCTTTACAGTGAAACCGATGAAATGTAACCGCAATTTCTACTCCAACAGCTTCTTTTCTCACACTTCCCACCTGTGGAATTCCCTTCCGCATGATTACTTCCCCGACGGCTACAACCTCCAGGAGTTTAAATGTAAGGTCAACAGACACCTCCTAACACACTAACTCGCACCCATTCCCTCCAATGCTCTCCCTACGTACCTCCTAACTCGTCTATCACTCTCCCTCTGACATTTCCTATACCCAATCGCTCTATGTAACCCCCTGTGCTATAGTGGCAGTGGACTGCCTTGCTTGGAGTGATATGATTAAAAAAAAAATAGATAGATAGATAGATAGATAGATAGATAGATATGAACAGAATGAGATCAACAGAATGTTATACATATATGTAATGAAAAAGTAACAGTTCTTTTTTACATGTTTCAGATTAATAATCCTCAGAAAATTATTTATTGATTCTCTTGTTCATTAATCCAGTGAAACTTAGAAGAGACCAACTGATGCATAGTTGGTGGGGAGGGTTGGGAGGAGAGGGAGAAGCCAGGAAATTGCACTAATGAAACAGGTCTTTGTCAGTCCACATGTTTGTCAGAATAACTGTTAAAGGAAGAGAAGAATAAACCCTATTCTTTTGAAAGGCTGAAGAAGATTACTGGAACCCTGAAGACAAACCCTGATTAGTCTAGATGCTATTGAAGAAATTAGAGTTTTGATTTAACATACAACACATCTGATGCTTGCAAGTGTTTATGTCTGGTCTGCCTTCTTGTAGGAGGTTCATCATCTCAAGTCTGTTGATGAAAAGAGCAGATGGAATTATTTAACAGCCAAAGTAAACATAGTGGAAACAAATGTTTTGAACTTATTTCCTCTCTTTTAGTACACACAGGTTTAGCTGCAAATGATTGGATATTGCATAGTGACATAAACTCTCAGCACATATTTCATTGATTCTTCAGCCAAATCTCATTACTTGAACTATATTTTTACAGTTTCTTTTTCATTCAACATGATGTTAGTCCAATTAAATCTACTTTTGAAATATAATTGCAATATAATCTTGGTGAAAGTTTACAAATGCCAGGTACAATTTTTGAAAAACACAATAGATTTTATTCAATCCATAAGAATAGATTGTTCTTATTCCACATTTCAGAGATATTATCAATCAGTTAATATTCGCCCTTAAGCCTTCTTCATGTGTCAGTCTTTGTAACAATTTATTCAATCCATAGAAACAGATTGTTCCCATTCCACTTTCCATGCTTCAGGGGAGATAACTCATAGTTTTCTTCACCTTTGTCTTGCTCAGCTGTTTCTTTTATGCAACCAGAATATAAAATTTTCAGGACTACCAGAGTCAGAGATTGAACTCAAAACTACCAAGAAATCAAGTATGTTTTAACTAATGTGACACAAAATTCCCTTTTTAGGTTATGTCAGTGTAATTACATGGATAGTTTTACCATGGATATAAACATGTTTGTAACTGTTTCCTCATTGCTCTTCACAAGGTTCTTTGGGATTTACTCCTGCATCAGTAAGAAATCCGGCAAGGTAAACAAACCTTGCTGCTGATCTTGAGAGGGATCTACACTCAGAGATGGACTGAGGAAAGAAGTGGTTTGTAAATTTCAATGCATTTGAGATGAAGCTGCTGTCTGTCAATCATCACAGGCAACCTCTCCTGCCTCCCCTAAGCATGGACCAAGCGAGTCTCCCCAAGAGCAATATACTGCGCCTCCTCAGCCTTACCCTCTCTTCCAATCTCAAGTAAAACCATTACATTGAGTCAATAGCTAAATCCAATGTTAGGAAGGTTGGGTCACTGTGATTTTTTGCCTGAATCCACCTTGCACATATATAAATCAACCATCTGTCTGTGCATGGAATACTGCTGTCATATATGGTCAGGCAACTCCACTGTTCATCTCAGTGTTTTTGACAGGCTCCAAAGGAGAATCAGTAATGTGGTAGGTACCAACTTGGCGACTCGACTCCAGCCACTTTCTCACCAATTGGAAGTGGCTTCCCTCTGTCCGTTCTATAAATATTTTCATGGCTTCTGCTTACGTCACTGTGCCCCTGCAACACCTATTCACATATAGATAGGGGCCACAGGTTCAAGTCCTGCCAAATGACACACATTTTC